>CAJVQA010004060.1:0-18211 GCA_910591915.1 Cetraspora pellucida | reverse complement strand
TTATATTTTAAATATATTTTAAAAATGTTATAAAAATATATTAAATATTTTCTTACAAGTTATTTAATATAAATAAATATATATTTTTATTATATTTTTATTATATTTTTATTATATTTTTATTATACATTAATTATATTTTTAAAAAAAATATTATAAATATATAGTAAATATATAATTATAATATAATAAATATATTTAGTAAAAGGATAAATATAGTTATCGCAGGGTGCTATATAGCTATTTATCGCATTTTAATAAATATACATAAAATTTAATTAAATTAATATGTAATATATACAACTGAATTAAGCTAAATTAACTAATTAAATTGACTAATAACATTTACCCAGGTTGTTTATAACTACTACAAATAGCTACTCTAAATTTAAACTATACTAGATGCCCCGGAATTAGGGTTGTTAAACTTCATGTAATTTACTAACATAATTATACTGTAATTTACGATTTTTACAGTGCAATCCTGATCAGATATTTTCACTTAATAAATGGCTACGATAAAAATTTTAGTGATCCTGAGAAAAATCAACCATTTCCGGCCCTGCCAACCGGAACTCTAATATATTCCGACCAGAAATTGCTGGGTGCTATATAGTAGAAATTGTCATATGATTTGGCCAACTTTAATACCTATATTGTAACTTCTGAAATTAAGTTATTCCATCAACAGCTCTAAATGGTATTAATAAATTTTGCCAAGATCACTTAAAATTCGTTATATTAATTCTCATATATGCTAATTTTAATGGGTTTAGTTCAAAATCTCAAAAACATAATTCTGAAGAATGAATCCAAAAAAAAATTAACCGGAATTAAGCTAACGCTAACCTAATTCAGGTTATCTTTTCGGGATTTTGTTTGTCAGGATTTTGTCCAGCTCCTATTTTAATCCCAATTCTAATGCAACCGGGTAACTTTACTATTCAAGTTTATTTCTAATCATGTGATATGATTTTAACGAATACTGTTCCATACTTAGAATGATGTAATGAAATGATGTTAATTAAAATCATAATGCACGATCTGAAATAAATTTGGGTGGTAGGCATGTCTTTTTGCAAATTAGTCTTGCCCTAGAGTTCTAGTAGTTAACTATAAATCAAGCAAACTCTAACTTGAGTCTGGTCAACTTTGACAGCAAAATATAAGACGGTTAAAAAAAACACAAATTTCATTCAAAAGAAATTTTACAAACGTACTGAATAAAAGAGATATACTTAGTGCTATAATGCTAGTCACGCTTATAAAATTCTCTTAATAAATATACAAGGTGCTATATGATTATTCATCGCACTCAAATCTTACTGGCCAATTAAAAAGATCTCCCAGTGTGCGATACTACTATATCTCACATGCTTCCAAAACAAAAACAGAAATAAAAATGTTAAATCGTAGCATCTCTTTTCTAAGCTCAATGAATCCAATAAATATGTCAGCTACTTCAGAAACTGAGTTGATCGAATTAATGAATTCTATAGTCATATTCGATCATATTGAAAATAGTTACATGAATCTAGAAGACGTTGAACTTGATGATTCTTCAGATAACACAAGAGAAAGTGCAAGTAATATGGATATAATTGAAAAGAATGCAGTTAAACCATCTATGCCAGAACTATCGGATACAAATAGTAAGACACATATACCAATGCTATTCAATTATTTAATTCCTCGTAATACTGCTTAGAACTAATATAAATACCTTTGTTAGTTAGAATAAAATCAGAGGACATACCTATAGATATAGCTTTCAACTCGTGGAATGAGGTTGAAACTTTTTTTTTGGAATACGATGCACGAAACAGTTTTGCGGTCAACAAATATAGAAAAAAAAGTTCTAAGACAGGAATAGTAAAAAACACAACTTTTTGTTGTGAATTTTATGGAATATATAAACCTAAAAAAAGTTTGGCAGCAGTCCAAAATGGAACACAATGTAATACAAAAACGAAGAAGAAAAATTGCCCTTGGCATTGTAATCTCTCGTTGGGTCAGACCGGGCTTCAAACTCAAATAACAACACTAGATAATAGACATAACCACATTCTTGTACCAGAAACCCAAAAATTTGGATCTAAATACCGGGTTTTAAATGAAAAAGCCATAAAAGAAATTGAAATAATGTCTAAGCATGGAAACTTATCAATTACATCACAAAAAAAGCTTCTTAAAGCCCATTTTCCAGATTTGAATATTTAAGATAATGATCTTGCTAATGCTATTAGCAAAATCAAAAGAACAAATAACCTTAATAAGGAAAATGATGCATCAACTTTACTTACCTCATTAATGGAAAAAAAAATAAGCAACCTACGATGGGCAGTTGAATTTGAACTCGATGAAGAAAATCGTCTGATTCGACTCTTCTAGATGTCAACAGAACAAATAAACCTTTGGTTGAAGTATTACAACATGGTGGTTAATGATAATACGGCACAAACAAATCAATATCGAATGCCATTATCTCTCTTTATTATTGTTGATAACAATAATAAAACAAGACTTGTAGGTCAAGCATTGGTCACTAATGAAACACTAGACACATATATGTGGATTCTAAAATGTGTTGATAAAACCATATACAAGCAACCTATCGTGATATTTACAGATGTAGACCCCGCTTTAAACGCTGCCATTTCGGCTACTTTTCCAACTACACATGTAGCTCATTGCATCTTCCATATCGGGCAAAATCTTCCCAAAAATTTAAAGTCAAAACTGGGAAATAAATGGGATGAATTTATAAAGAAATTCTATGAATGTAGAAACAGCTTATGTGCGACTTTGTTTAAAAAACGATGGAAAAACTTACTTAAAAATTATCCAGTAGCAAATGATTATTTGCTCAGAGCTCTTTATCCAAACCATCGATCCTGGGTATGTGCCTATTTGTATAGAGTTTTTACTGCCGACATTCAGAGCACCTCTCGCGTAGAAGGTTATAATTGGATTATTAAGAAAGAATTAGTGACAAATAGCACATTATGTGAACTTGCCAATCATTTAGATCAATGGTTAAAAAATGAAATACAATGAAAAAATTTTCATGAATACAAATTATTAACAACAACAGCAATGACACCTACAGCTGAACAAGTTCTATTTCCCGTGGCAGTTAAAGTACTTGATGAATATCTAACTGAGGCGATCAGCAACATGATTAAAGTGGAAATGGGCCAGTATCTTTTTTTTGTGCGAAAATGATTGAACCTACAAATAAAGATTTGATTAAGGAACAGGTAATATAGAAGAGATTAATAAACTTATGTGTTTTAAATGATAAATTAACAACAATAAATATGAAATAGGAAACTGTTGAACAAATTCAGGATGAATTTATTGAAGATCAATATGACGCAAGAAATATAACACTCCAATCTATGATTGATGAAATTGGAAGTAATGATATAAAGGAAATTTGGAAAGTTACAGATCTGCGTATTAAAAAAAACATCAGTCCATTTCGTTGCAGTTGTTAATCTGATTTCCTTTTTATGTTCATGCCTAATGAGCATCAACAAAGGCATTATTTGTTGTTATTATTTTCATGTAATAATGCATTCAAGAATATCAGCTTTTCATGTATCAATGATACCTACTCGATGGTATAAAGATTCATATCAAGATAATGTAACATCAGTAGAAAGAGATAATATAATAGCATTTGATTATAAAAAAAGTATCGTTAACTCAGACCTGAGTAGAATTCCAGCATGAAAACCAGTTACTATGCCGATTACTGCTTCAATTACTAAAAATGACATTAACAAAAGAAATTGTTACGAACATATTTGGAGACTTGCATGAGAAGCTACTTTGCTTGCAGTAGATAATGAAGATAATGAAATAATTCAGATTCTAAAAGGCTATAATGATAGAAAAAAGAGAGTAAATGCCAAACGTTCTGTAGATCAACAAACTACCATGACTAATCAGGAACAAGAAAGCATAACCAATCACTTTTCATCTGATGATATGATCGATGATCAAGACACTTGTGAATCAGAAGATGAATACATATCTGAAGAATCAGTTACTTCTGTTTTGAAGCCTGCATTAAGTTTTGCCAACATCCAAAACTCTCCTAAGGTTGTTGGTAGAGGAAGACCAAAGAAACAAAGATATATTAGTAGTGTTGAAAAGGAACAAAAACATGGTGAAAGTTCAACTTGAGAGTCTTATAAATGCCATACATGTAGCAAAGTTGGCCATAATTCAGCATTTCATAAGAAAAAAAGGTAGTCAAACCAATATACAGTAAATCAATTTCATCACACTTTCTTCAAGTGTGGCTATTTTTTTTTTGTATATGTAGAAAAGTGCATTTCAAATATGTACGTAGTAATAAAATTTTTACATATATGCGTATGTGAACATATATTTAGTAGCATTTTATGTAACCCGAGTCAAATCTGACGATTCGGTTAGATCAAACCTGCGAAGCATTAATCGGTTAGCAGGTTTATTAGTAAAATATCTACGTATTAAATGTTTTGGGACACCGTATACATATGATTTTTTATAATGCGTGATATATAGTGGCATCACACCCAAAAGTGATATATAAGATTATAACAGGGGGTGCGATATATATTTAACTCCTTAGTAAAAAACCAATGTTTCTTTAAAGTTATTTATATATAAAATTTATATTTATGCTTTCTTTAGAAATTAATGTTGAACTGTACTAAAGGGCCTCTGCTATTTCAGTTTTTTGTATAGATAAAACAGATAGCATTAAAAATTTAGCAATCCATATATCAACTTTAGACAATAATTTAGCTAATGTCATTAAACTTGTAAATTTGAATAAACTTTAAACTAATAGTTGTAATAAATAAATAATAATTTCTTAATAATTTATTGTTTAAAATATTTATAAGTTCATATAAGCTTGTTTTGCTTATTAGAGTAAACTTAATAATAACATTAATACCCTCTACTCATAGTGTTGATTGAACACCTACAGCAGTGTTAAATGTTAAAAAAAAATAAATAAATAAGTTTTTAAATAAGAAATACATTATTTATAGATTTTGTATAGCTTAATAACTTAAAAGTTATGTAGATAATAAATATTACACATAGTTAAACAACATTAATCAAAGTTATATTGACTATATTTGACTGACTTATTTAATATTTAATTCTTTTTTTTATATAAACTCAATGATAGTAATTCCTCTACACTTAGTGATTACTCTATTTTTATATCTACTTGGACTTTTACAAAGGCATTTAGCAAACTACTATAATATTACACTAGCATTAGCTATAGAATTTTTAACTACAAGACTATAACATCAGAAAAATGAATAAAATTTTCAGATCTTTTTTCTTATAACCTTAACCTACACAATATTCTACTTAATAGCAATATTAATAAAAGCATTAAAACTACTTGACACAAAATTAAACATGTAATTATTAATACTGCAATACACTTTATTTCTAACAAAATAACTTGAAAACATAGCTACAACTATCAATACTCTTCTTATTTTATATTACTCTATTTATTATTAAAAGAACTTAGACATTTAATTAAAATTATTAAAAGCTCTAATAATCTTAATATTAAACTAATTAATATTAAAGTTCAGATTATTAACAATAGATCTAAATGTAATCTTTAAGCTCTTACCTTATATGATAACTTATACAGCTGGATTCAACATGTACAAAACATATGGAAGCAATTCTATTATGCTTATCATATTGAAAACTTATTATTACTTTACAACAAATATATTAAGTAACTGGAAAAAAATGTAAAACTCTTCTAACACATTCTAAACAAGCTATTAATAGCATTCTTAACTGTTACAAACTTTTAATTTATTTTTCCAATATCAAACTTTCTGATTAACTAATTACAGAACTAAATCTTATCAAACAAAATATGCAATTCTACTTTTTTAACTTAACAGCACATTGACCAATTGATCAAAATTTGTTTGATAACTTTTGGCATATACAATATCAACCTCAATCACATATTAACACTCAGTGGTACAATTTCTTCAACTCTCTTATTACTAAAGAAGAAGTTCTTTAAACTATATCAAAACTTTCAAATAGAAAAGCCTGTAAACCTACAGGCATTAGCTATGAAATGCTTAAGCATGCATGTACTATTTGTATTAAAGCTATCACTGCTTTATTCAATCACTATCTTACTTCAATTCAGATTTTTAAACAATGGAAATATAGCAGAATATATCCTATTCCTAAACATAATACATTTAATGGTAACTTAAATCTTACTTGCACTATAAGTCTCATTGAACACATTCAAAAAATGTATATAAAAATTATTACTACTAGGATTAGTACTATGTTCTAACAACATTCTATTCTATTACTATATAATTATATAGCTTTACTTAACAATAGTACATCTATTCTATTTATATACTTAACAAACTTATTAAGAATGCATCATGTAATCAAAAACCAATTTGGCTTATGTTTCAGAATATGAGCAAAGCATATGATTCTGTTAATCTAACTCTACTTCAAAAGTCTTTTCAATGTCTTGCCTTACTTAACTCTATTACTAATGCTATTATCAACTTACTTACTGATTAACATAACCAAGTTATTACAAATCTTGGTCATATCTCATCATATTCAATACTTAATAGAATTGATCAAAGTGAAACTATTACTCTACTTTTGTGAAGAATTTATTATAACTCATTTATTACCTATATTTATAACAATTTTAAAGATTATACTATATAAGTTTCCTGGCTTACTAACCTTAAACACAAAACATACAACAAATCCAACTCACATTGTTCAGTTCTTGCTTATATAAATAACACTTTATAGGTTGCATTCTCATAACAAAAGCTATCACAAATTCTATCAACAGCTAAATCTTTCTTTAATATAACTAATATTCAAATTAACTCTTCCAAGTCCTTATTAGCAACTAACAACACTTCAACTGGCTATACTCTTATTATATATAATAATCATTTTCTAAATCTCCATTCATCAAATAAAGTATTTAAATTTCTTAGATACTGGTTCAGATTTAACAACAAACAAACTAAACAATTTGAATTTATTATTGCTAAGTCATCACACCTTATCAAAATTGCAAGCACTAAATAAATTACAGATACATATGCATGATACATAATTAATATTGTCATTATTCTTACAATTGAGTATTGTCTTTATAATATTATTTTTAGTCAAAATACATGCAACAAAATTCTTACAAGTTATATTAAACTTGTTAAAATAAGGCTAAACTCAATCGCACAATTTTTACAAGTATACTACTCTATCTTCAACTTTACAACATTCATAATATATGTGATATTCAATTATAACACTATATTACAAACTTTATCAAAAGACTCAATTCATCTGGTCTTTTGGAAATAAGTATTTGCATTAGACTCTAACAACTTTAAAATAATTTATAATTATCTACCAGTATTCTAATATATAATATCCCTATTATTAATAATTTCAACAAGCATATAATTAATTTTAAGATTATTAAGCTCTTTAAATATCTTGGCATGATGTTTATATCTAATCTACTATACAACATTTCATGCACTATTCAAGAAGACTCTATCTTACTTAAATCACTACTTTTCTCATATTCTAAATATATAACATTTAAAAAACAACTCAGACATTATGGCATTTTATACTTAGATCAACTTATCATATTTGATAACTTATGTCTTCTAAACTGAAAACATATTTCTTTATGTATAAACAAAATTCTTAAAGACAAACAACCACTCTGGTTTACCTATTTGAAGGACAAGTTACAAGTTACTCTTACAATCATACTCTTTATTAAAATTTATACTTACCTAATATGAATTATTAGAGTTATACAACTGAACATTTTTCTTATAAAAAAAACTATGGCTTATTATAGTTCTTGACAACCAAATTATTATTAGCAAAGCTAGAAAACAGCTTTCACTATTTGGAACTGTTCTGATAATTCATTAGTAATATTATATTGAATCACAATTTACTCACCTTTATCCTATTTTACTTATTCAATTAAATGCATACTTAGACTGTTATCTTAATTCTTACACTATAGCTAACAAATGTACAATTATTATTCCTATTAATGTCTTAACTAAATTTTATAATCTAGTTAATATATATAACAAAACTCTTAACTTTAATGCTAACTATTTTGATCTTATATATTTTATTAGAATTAAACATCCTATTCAAACTCCAAATCCTTCTAACATTACTATTACAACACACTTAATTTCAAATATCTTTGAACATAGTTCATTCACAAATAACCTTTAGTAAATTGCTAATTATAACTTCAACTTATCAGAACTTCACTTTTATACAGATGGCTCAGTTATAAACTTGTATACCCTACAATGCTCAATGGGTATCAGATAGGCTCAAGTTTCAAATAACTCCATACTTCATATCTTTTAAGCTCAAACTAAATATTGGCCTTGCTTATTCAAGTTAGAGCTTATTGCTATTTTATTAGCTCTTATTACTGCTTCTAAAATCTGTACTATAAACATATATACAGATTCACAATCTGTAATTTCTAAATACAACAGTCTTATAAACTCAACAACAATTATATTATATACTCATATGCTATATTTCTCACTATAGAACATACTTATCAATTTCATTAAATCATATAATATCTATATTATCTTTTACAAAATTACTGCTTATCAAGATAACAAATATAACAATCTTGCTGACCAACTAGCATATAACCATTACAACATGTCATACCTTATTTTTATATTTTATAATACTTATAACTTAGCTTACACTTTAAGCTTTAAGAATTTTCTCTTAGAGTTACCTACTCATTGTAACATTTATACAATATGTCATGCATATATATATGCACTTTAGATAACACAAAACTATTTTAAAAAATGGCTCAAAATCCTTAACCAAGTTTATTGACAAGCCATTTGGCTTTATATTAACAATAATCAAAAAATCTCAAACTTTTCTTACAGCTTTAGTCTTTTATTCTTAAATCTTTTAGAATTAAAATTCTATCAGATGAACTTCCCACTCCACATATCCTATATAAATACTATTTTTCATATTCACCTATTTGTACCAATGTTACCAAATTAATTCACATCTTCACTGAACAACTTGTCCATCTAACCAACTATTACTTAGTCTTATTAATATTTCAAACATATTTGATACTACATTTAATACTATAACCAACTTATACTACCAAATCAAACTACTTCACAGCATGTCTATTTATTATAGATCTGATGTACTATCAATTTTCTTAACTCTAACAGGCTTAATACCAAATAAACTTATTAACACTATTGCAAATTTGTTTTCTAAAAAAGTAACTACTACACTTTCTATAAAGATTTTATTTCATTTTAATCAACAAATCTATCACAAAATTTGGATCTCCTACTGTATTTCAAGATTTACAGCCCAACTTCTTAATTATAATTCATTATTAAATTCTGTTCCTTTTGTATTATACATTCTTCTTTCTAATTCAATTATATCTAACAGATTAAATATCAAACCAATTTTCTATATATTATTACTAATATCCAAATCTAGGTGAGTCTTGGCCATTCTGGTTGGTTTAGGTTGCAGATAAATTAGTCTGAGCTTCTATTCTTTCTATAATATTTTAAAAGTAAATTTGTACTTTATATAAAATCTTAATTGAAAATTTAATAAAAATAGAGACATGGTCTTACCATTAATATTAAAAAAAAAAAAAATAACTTAAAAGTTATTTAATAAAATAATTTAATATTACTAACCTGCAATAAATTTATGAAAAATTCAAGCTACTGTCTAATACTCTTTAGTGTTATAAAGAACATACTTAAGATAGTTCTTTAATTTTAAATATTTTTTAACAAGCTGCTTTTATTTAAATTCAAATTCTTGCTTTGATAAACTATTATGCATTTTATATCAATTCTTAATAAAATTGTTTTATTTTGATCCAAGCTTTCCTTTTAAAATTTTTTGAAGATTTTAGCTAATATGGTATATACAATTTATTCAATAAGTTTTAAGCATTATGTTTTCAATAGCCATTTTGTTTGCAATATTAGAATCTATAACAAGACATGTAGTTAATATTCTGTAGATTTTACAATTTTTGACAAAACCTATTCATAACTAGTAGTTGGTTTATTATTTATTAAAGCTTGGGAAATAAGTCAACTTCTATTATAATTATCAATGCAAACAAAAAGGCTAAGTGCCATATTAAACTGATTAGTACTATATGTATTATCATTTAAAATAATAATATAGTATTGAATTCAAGTATCAATACTCTTTTTTATAGATCTCTTACTAAAATTTACAGAAAGCAAAAACACAAAATAATACTGAAACATATAAGTAAGCAGCACTTAGAGCACTAAGAAAAAAGATAGAAGCTTACAAAATAAAGTTAACCAAGTTGAAAAACAAGAAATAAACCAGAGCAGCAGTAAGCAACAGCAAAAAAATAAAATTTTTAACAAAATTACAAAGTTTTTTTTTTTTAGAAAAGTAAGAATATATCTTGATCCTGTTTCTGCAGATTTATTGGTTATACAAAATCAAAAATAAACAAAAAACATGTGCAACAAATCAACAAACAAGAACATGTAAGTATAAACAAAAGTAACATAAGTAGTACACAAAGTACATAAATATAGCAGTATAAAGAATAATACAAACAACAAACAATATGACAACACAAATGCAAATAAAAAAGTCAATAACATTAAAATTAGTAAGAGAGAGAGCAAGTGTAGAACTAGAGCAAATAAATAGTAGAGAATTAGAATTAGAACTAGTAGACAGAGATAATCTGTTTAATGTTAAAGATGTTATAGTAGCAGTATTGTGAAAACTAATTTGATGAAGATAGTAGTATTAAGGAGGATATATAAAGTAATAATTAGAGTTGATATAAGTGATCCAAGCAGTGTAGAGAAATAGGCAGAGGACCTTAATAAAATAAGCCCAAACCCTATAAAAATTAAAAAATATAAGAAGTATAAAGAAGTATATATTAGAAGAAAATAAAATAACTGTACTAGTATCTAGTAAAATAACTACAGAAGAATCAAGTAAAAGAATAACCAAATGATATAAAAAAGAGAATTAGAAGCAGACAGAAAAATTCTAATACAGGTAGAAAACTTGATCATAGAAAAGATCTTAAGAGAATTA
Organism: Cetraspora pellucida; assembly: GCA_910591915.1. NCBI lineage: Eukaryota > Fungi > Glomeromycota > Glomeromycetes > Diversisporales > Gigasporaceae > Cetraspora > Cetraspora pellucida. The sequence continues at coordinate 6,961 of CAJVQA010004060.1, read as the reverse complement.
CTCCTAATACAAAAGGCTAAAAAAGTTGAAATGAATGGTAAAATATCTAGACAAAACTCAATTTCAGAAAAAAAAAAAAGAAAAAAGAGACTCAAAATAGAAGAAATATGTATACAGAAAGAAATAATAGAAGTATTACTAGAGCAAAGTATATGAACATTAGAAAACAAATCATGTGAAAATGAGATACTGGCCAGTACAAAAATTCTATCATACAATGTCCCAAGTAAAACAAAAGAAGAAAGAATTAGTATGATTAAATAGATGTTGAACATGACCAGACATATTATGAAGATAGAAGAAGTATTTACAAAAGGTAACAATTGAATAAAAATACAATTTAATTGTAAAAAAGAAAGAAAAGAAGCAATGGATCAGCTAGATTAGAAATATGAAAAATAGTTTAGAATAATATCAGATAAGTTAGAAGACATAAAAAAAGATAAAAAAAAAATGAAAAAATAAGAAGAACAAGAGAAACAAAAAAATAAGAAAAAGAAAAAAAGAAAAAAAACACTATAAAGAAAAGTATCATAACAAAAAATCTTGAAGGTAAAGAAGAAAATAGAAACTGCAAGAGAAAAAATAGTTAACCATATAGGATCTACTACCAAATATTAACAAAAAGAAGATAAGATATATGTGCAAAAAATTCAAAGTTCTGAACATTATATGAGTTAAAAGATTACTATATAAAGCACTAGCAGTAATAGTAGCAAATATAGAAAAAAAAGAAAATATTTTATAGGTACTGCCACTTGGCAATAACAAATTAGTATGTATAACAAGTAGAGATGAAGATTATGATCAAAGAGATAAACAAGAACAGTACATAGCTAAATTGTTAAACATTCCAAAAGGAGCCTCAGAAGTGCTTCTGCTATGATGTCTAAAAAACAAAAGTGCAAAAGCAGTATACATTCTGTGTAACAGAAATAGAAATCAAAAGAAATTTGCAGTAATTATTTTTGCAAATACTCAAGCTGCAGAATATACCCAAACAATACCAATATGATATAACAACTATCATATAAGTTGGAAAAACTCTAAAAGAAAGAAAGTACAAGAAAAATATAAGTTAAGAGGCAGAAAACAAGAAAGATCAAAAATAGATAGTAAAAGACAAGAGGTATCAAGAACCAAAAACATAAAACAAGAAAAACCAATTGAAAGATATGGTGAAATAGGTCTAGACTCCCAAATACAAACTATAGAAGAATAGTTAGAAGACAGAAATATCAATATAGAAGTAAAAAAGAAGCTCTAAAGAAAAAGAAGACTAAAGTAGTTCTGCAAAATCAAGTAAAAGCAGTACAAGTAGAAGATGTCTTATGCCAAATTTTAAACAGACTGAACAGAATAGAGAAAATGCAGCTGAAGACAAGTAGTTATCTGGCTAATTGCTCTTAAGGGCACTATAGTTGAACTAATAAATATAAACAAAAAAATTAAAGAGTTCTTGTGAGCTGAAAAAAAGGTGTTTAGAGAAACAAAAGAAATAGAGACTCTTTGTCAAGAAAAGAAATAGGTAGTAGAGAGAAATAAAAATTTAAAAATACAGAGATAAAACAAAGATTACTAAAAAAAAAATGAAAAGAAGATAAAAAGAAAGATTCAGATATTGAAATTATAGTTAATGAACAATGTAAATGATAAAGTAATAATGAAAAACATTTAGTAAAAAATCATAGAAAAAGTTTTAAAGAAAAAAAGGCAAATACAAATTGTTGTAATAGGTAATTTTAATCATACACTAACAATATTTTAGACAGACAACACCTGCAAACAATAAATTACAAAAGACTGCCAATCTTCAATTGGATAAAGAAACAAGACTTTAGAGATATATATAAAGATATGAATCTGACAAATTAACAATACATATAGTCAAATGGAAAAGTAGTAACAAGAATTAATTATATATGAATATTAGAAGGATTAGCCTTAGGTTTACAAAAAACAGAAATCAAAAAAGTAAAAAAGATTACAGAAAGTAACCAGAGTATAGTAATAGCTGAAATATAGATCAAGCATATAGTAGCAGAAAAAAGCAAGACAAAAGTTAAAAAAAAAACAATCAAGAACAGTATACTTATATGACCAAGCAAAAACAGAAAATTAGAAAAATTATGCATAAGAGTTATAAAATTGATTAAAAATAAAGAAGGTATTAAAAAATATATATAAGAAAGAACAAGTGAAAAGAGTAGAGTAGAGAAAATAAACAATAAATAGAATATAATAAAAGGAGCAATTATTATAACAGCAGGTAAACATATACTTAAGAAAAAAGTATATAATATAATAATAAATAGAAAAAGAAATCAGAGAAAACAACAACAAAAAGAAGGTATTGTTAAGCTTCAAAAATTAATTAAACATACAAAAACAAGAAGAACCCAAACAGTAATAAAAAAAGAAAGAAGTAAAGTAAATAAACAATTAAAAATACTAGGCAAGAAAATTGATGTAAAATTATTAAGATTACAAAGGCAATGGTCAAATGCATAGATAAAAGATATAAAGAAGTAAAAAAAAGCTATTATCAGAAAGAAAAAAAAAGATTAAGAATGAATACAAAGAAAGCAAATAAAAGAGAATATCAATAAAAAATATGAAATGATTAGAACAGACCAGAAAAGAATGATAACTAGTTTTCTAAATAGGTTTTATAAGAAAATATTACTTAACAGATTTATTGAACAAGTAGAAGAAAAAATAAATCTGCTGACAGGCCCAGAAGATGTTAGAGTAGGAGTAGCAAAACATTACAAAAATCAATTTAGGAAAAAAAATACTAAGTTAGAAGAAATGCCAGAAAAATAGAAAGAAATATATAATCACAAGAGAATATTAAAAAGGAGTAATATACAGAAGTTGAAAAAGAAATTAAAAAAAAAATGGAAAGAGGTGTTAAAAAGACTAAAGATGGGTACAGCTCCAGGCATATTTGACATAAGTTATATTCTGATAAAGCAAGCAAAAAAAAAAACACAAAAAATATTTAGAGGTTTTGCAGACCTGTGTCTAGAAGTAGAAAAGATACCAACTAAATAAAAGATAGCACAAGTTTACCCAATACCAAAAGATGTTGAGTGAAGATATAGTCTAAACAATATTTGACTGATAGCATTAATAGAAACTTTTAAAAAAGTTGTAACAAAAGTAATAACAAAAAGGCTTGCCAAAATGTTTATAAAAAAAGAAATACTTAAAGAACCAAACTATGCAGACCTTTTAGGCAACTTAATGGAACAATCAGTATACATTCTGAATATGATAATAGAAGAAATGAAAGAAAAGAATAATGTTACTATTGTTTTAGAAGAGCTTATAGATCTATCAGTACAATTTAACTCTAATAGTTAACTTATATGTTCTTTGTATTAGAACTACTGTAATAAATAACTTGTATAATTGATGATAATAGTCACTTGAGCATGTGAGATTATATAATTAATTAATAGTTGAGCATCTGAAAAATGTGTACCAGGTTGGTGCACCATAGTGGTATAATAGTTCAGAAGTCCTTCTGAATATAATAGAAAATTTATAATAGTGATAGCAATTATGCAATTTATTTATATATTAAACAAGATATTTTAAAAACCTGTTTGCTATAATAAATTTTTTTTTCTTTTTATTGATGCAAAACATTTAAGCTATTAGCTAATTAAAGAACTTACTATTCTTACAAGATATTTAAGTGATTTATAAATCTAATAATATTAATTTCATTAAATTATAATTTTTTCTTTTAATTTATATTTAGTTATTAAAACCTTACAAATTAATTTAGTTTGTTATTTGAGACATTTTTTGATAAATTATGAACCTTTTTTGAAGTTTTTCTTTTTTTGTGCATAGCCATTAAGGATAAATTAGTTTTTTTTTTTTTTTTAATATTTTCTTCTTTGAATTAATGATACTTGTACTTTAATTTTTTTTTATTTCAAAGTAATTCAGCTTGCAAGGAGTTTTGTTAATAAAGATATATAATTAAGTTACCTACAAACAAGGATTCAGATTTTTTATATCTTTTTTTAAAATGTTCAATTCTTATATAATATTACAATTATGTTAAACAATAAAAAAACCAATAATTAATACTAATAAATAAAATTACCATATGCAATATATCAATATATTATACAATCATTAATTAAAAGAGTAAAAATAAAATTAAGTGATTCTATTTGATATTTAATTACAACAGCTGCTTGATGTTTGCAAAGAGTTTCTTTAAGAGCAGCAGAACATGTGCATGTTTCTATGAATGGATCAACTATATAAAATTGGCCAGAATTAGATATACTAGGTACAATATAAATATTATAAATATTATCATGTTTAATTTTTTGCTAATTTATTATCTTCCATCCTGGACAATAAAATCATTTTGATAACTCTTAATAGCCTGGTTGCTGATTTGCAATAGCTAATAATCATCTTTTATAAAAACATTCTATGTTATTTATTATAAATTAAAAGATTTGAACTGCATTATAAGCTTAATTATAAGCAAAAATTATGTCTTTTATAAGTTCAAAGCTTTACTCTACATAATTATTTGTATGATTTTTTTGTAATAATATGTTTTGTTAATATGATAATGCCCAAATATTTTGTTGCTTCCACATATATATGCAGTATACTGCAAGCTGATTATATTTAATAAAATATTTATTTTTAATTTAAGAAATCTATTTTCTATTTCTAAAATAGAAGATTCATAAAAATTGCTTTAAATAATTGCATAATTGGTATATGATTATTTTTGTAAATTCCATGTTTTAACTCATATAACCAGTGCCAAAATGCTTGCAAGACATAAAAATACATAATAATTTAATACTAGGTGGCCAACAAAGATTAAAAGTATTATGTTTAGCAAATAAATTATTAGTAATAAAAACTTCAGAGCTAATATTAATTCTATGATTATAAAATGCATTGCTAAGTAATATTGTTTTAAATAAATTAATAATATTTTTGATTAAAACTTCAGCTTCATCTGAAGTTAAAAATAATCTTAATAGTAAAGCTTCAGCAGCACAACTAGTATATAGAAGAGAAATAGACATGTTAAGTAGATCAAAAGATGCAGGAGTATCAAAATAACAAAGCTCACCAGCTTGATGTATTTTTTCATGCACTTTTTTCATTAAATTTGTTACAATACAGAGTATAAATAGAGTATTTGTAGAAGAATTATATATTTGAAACTTTGCACTTCTTTTGTCAAAATTATTATACTTATTAACTATTTCTTATAGTTGTATAAATATGTTTTTTCTATTTTAATCACTTAGTTGTAATTTATGAAATTAATTATAAAGATGTTTTATAAAACCTTAATCAGGATTTTTTGCTTAATTTGCTAATAATTATACAAGTTCATCATTATTGAATGCTAATAAATGTAATTGGTCATCAAATATATATCTTATATTAAATAAATTAATATACTGTTTTTGAGTTTCTTTACTATCTAGGTAAAAACTAAGTGAGGCAGCTTAATTGGATAAGTGATTATAAGTAAATTAAAGATTTATTTCAAGTGAATATATATATATTAAATATGATTTTATTAAGTGAAAATTAATTGTTGCAGAGCAACTTATATTTCTATTATGTTGGCTATTAAGATTCTTAATACCATGGTTACTATTTTTTTGGTTCACTATATTGCTATAAATACAGTACTGTAACTCTCTAAAAACTACCCTTTGATTTTTAATTATATAAGTTTTTGTTAATTATATTGTAGTTTTTGAAATTTTTTGAAATTCATCTAACCATTTTAGAGCATTTTTCTTAGTATTAATGTTGATATAAAAATTTATTTCAATTTGACTAATAGTTATATTTTCTGAAGTAAGTATTGATTCAAGTTCAATAAAATTCTAAATTTGGTATATATAATTAATAGAAGTATTTGTTAAAGTGATAATGGTAAATTAAAAAAATTAGCTGATAGACTAATTAAAGCTTAATTAATTAAACTTTGCATCTTTAATGTCATAAAAGGAAAATAAAAATATTTAATATTAATGCAATTTTTTATTATTAATAATGCATTGCTATTTTAAAATTATAATTAAGTGACTTCTGAACTATTATACTATTGTAGCACACCAACCTAATACATATTTTTTAGATGCAATAGTTGAGGCACTTAATTTTATCTACTAGTAATCACTAAATTCAATCAAATTAAGTTATTAATAATTATCTTTATACTAATTAAGATAAAATATGTTGTATGCAATATTTAATAATATCAAAAAGGATAAGATAACAATTAAACAATAAGATAATATCAAGATATGTAATATATTTGTTATAAATTTTAATGGGCAAGAATAATAAAACAATAACAATAAAGATAAATTCATATAATAATTAAAAATCCAATTCATATTATAATTCTATTATAACTAAAACATCAAGTCTAAGATTTTATTAAAAGAGTAAAAAGACAGCTCTTTTATACTTGAAAAATACATAAGAATAAGGCTTAATATATTTTAATCCAGATCTAATCCTAATATACAGCCTTCGTCAAGCTTAAAAATTATTTCTAACCCAAGTATACCTAGTTTAATCTCTTTGTTTTCTATAAACCTTCAAGTGAATAAAAGTTTATGTTGTGACGGGTTTAATGGATGAGTTCAGAGATGGGGCAAATGCGACGAATTGTCGCTAAAAAAATGGTTATGCTGCATAACGTTCCTCAAAGATAATAGAGGCGGTTTTACGATTTGGCACAAGGTCAAGGCGATCGTTTAAGGAGCATTAAAGATAAGTACTACGATTTTAAAGAGCGTTATTGTATTGGCAGTTCAAAGGGGTCTTTAATAACTTTATTAATTTTGTAGAGACAGTACAAGTATATTATTAAGGGCGATTATGAACTATTCTGAACGATAATCTTGTACTTCGATACCGATCCTCATTT
>CAJVQA010004059.1:0-18211 GCA_910591915.1 Cetraspora pellucida | reverse complement strand
GAACCACAATACTAATAAGTGATTAATAAAAGTTAAAAGACCAAAGAGGTCACCTTAATACCAAAAAAAAAAAATTATAAAGCTAAAATATACTATTAATAAAAACTTGAATTATAAGTACTTATCTTAATATTAAATATATATATATATATATATATATATATATATATATATATAATCCTTAGAGAATAGTAATTCTAATATAGTAATTGAGTTGTTATTTTCTAAATAATAAATCTAATATTTAATTTTCATTTATAATAAAATTTAAAAATCAATTTGTAATATAATAATTGTCTTTTGTCAATTGGTTAATTTTATTCAACTATGACCCAAATATACTAAGTTAAATGTTACTTGTCATTGAGAACTTAAAGCATTTATGCAAAATATAATATTACATATATATAAAGAAATATTAATAAGCAGTATTATATAAGACTTTAATGTAAACTTATAATAAAACTATTAAGTATAAAAAATTAAAAAACTAAAAAACTAAAAATCTACTTAGAAATTTTCAAATAAAAAAATTGTATGAACTTTTGATAATATTATTGAACTAAATAAAATTTATAAACTATATTTAAAGAAATGAATTGAATAAACTAGATGCAAAATATATATAGAGAAGTATATAATCAACCAGGCTATTAAATTTAGTAAAAAAAAAGTAATATAAAAATATGTTATATCAGACTATCTAAATTGGTAGTTTGATTAAAGTCTGTTAATTATAAGTAACAGTTAATAAAGAATAATAAAGAAGATATTAGAAAAATAGGTAATAGAATTTTAGTAAACTTTACAAAAGTAAAAATAGTGTAATATAACAGTTAAACAGATAACTCTTGTAACTATAAGTATTAAATAACTATAGTGTATTGCACAAAAACTAAATCAACTATGTGTAAAATATAACAAGTTCTAATAAGTCTTTGATAAAAATAAAATAATTTTAAAGATACTGATAAGTATTGAGAACTTGGATGGGTTGTACTTTGAAAATATTTCTGTAATACAAAAAAATTGTATATACAAAAAATTTAAATAACCAAAATTTGTAGTTAGCTTGTAAATATAATATTTAGTATAAAACTTGTATAGTAATGTATAAGTGGATTATTTAAATTAGATACTAAAAATATATATATAATTAGTTGTAACCTCCAATATAAGAGATTTATTAAAGGCATTTATGGTAACAAAAACTTGAATAAAACAATTATTCTTTAAAGATAGAGATTTAACTAAAAAATATATATATATATAATCTATAAAGCATGTTTGTAATATTGAAAATTATATGTAAAACTTTTATTCAGTAGAAAAAGAAATAAGAATTGAAAAAAAGACTAAGTGTGAAAAAAGAAATTTGAAAAAAAAACCAACAAAGAAGAATATTAAGTCTACTAAAATAGAAAAGAACCAAACTATAGAAGAAAAGAAAAGAAGAAAAGAGATGGAAAAAAAAATACATAAAGCATGACTTGACTTGATTATAAAATTTATAGATAGTAAAAGGAGGCCATTTACATATGGCCCCTCTGGCTAGTTTGGTATAGCCCCCAGATAGGATTCCTATAATTTATTAACTTGTACATTAAGGCTTTTTAGCTTCTTATGTATATACTAGTTGCAATGTACAGTCTATTAACCATGATCTTCTCAAAGAAATTTAGTTTGTGTAATCCAGTGACTCATGACCTTTACGATTATATTAAATTATTAGATTTTTAGTTACTAGAATCATAATTTTGAGTTTAATTATTATTATTGAAAAAATTATTTAAAAATAATTTTACTTATTTATCAATATATTTTATATTTCGTTTTTAGGGAATCAATTTTTTTAATGAGTACGATAAAAGAAACTGGAACTATGAAGCATTTTTTCGTATCTCTTAAATAAAAATATTAAGATTGAAGACTTATTAATAGATGGGCATTATGTTTAGAATATGTTAAAAACTAATTTTAAACGCTATGATACCATTTATATAACAATTAACAAACTTAGGCTATACAAATTTAATAAATTGGTTCTCATAACATGAAAATTTTAAAAGTGACCTGGTAACCCGGCTTTTAATTTTATTTCGAAAAATTTTATATATAAAAAACAAAATTTTTTATAGATTTTTTAAAAAACTCACCCGGATAGTAAGTATACTTGAAAATTTTTTTTATAGTTTTGTAAATTTTGACCCGGCCGGGTTATGAGAACCGATTTATTAAGTTTGCATGGCCTTATAAAAAAGAAATTTGTTAATTCAAAAGGAGAAGCCAACGGCTCTTTATCATCACCATTAACAGTATCATCTGTGTCGAGTAGATCACCATCATTAATGTCGAAAAAAAATCAAAATTATCTTCGAGACTAGGGTCGAACTTATCTACAAAAAATAATATATATTTATTCCAAGATTATCATCATCGTTGAATTATCGCCACCTGTTGAAAAAAACTAAGGTAAATTATATGAATCACTGCTTCTATTATATTAAACTTTGTTAAGTTATTAAAAAATGGATAATTTTATTTTAGAGAACGTTCCCTTATTTGGAGGGTTAGTATGATTATATACGTTTGTATAGCACATATTTATTATTAAATGTAGGGGTGCACACGTCCATGTAAAATGTAAATATTGCGCCATTAATTTTATCGTTATGATAAATTAAATTAAATGAAAACAAACAAATAAAATAATCCATATGATAAAATCGTGAGAAAGAAGAATAATATAAAAGTGGACATTATTATTATAATAAAACCTACGATTCCGTGTTTACTAAAAAAAAAAGGTATCTGTTATGTACATACTGTATGTGCGTGCATACATGGCAGATGTATGCATTACAGCCAACTATCGATATAATGGACCTTAAACCAGAACCATCGCTTTAATGCCATGCCGTTACGTAAAAGGTTTAATTACACTATGCGACAAATCATTAATAATCTATATTAACAACTAATAAAATACTAAATAAGTGACAGTGGATTTGAGTACTGTAGTAGCAATCACATATCTATAGGTATATAGATCAGTTTTAGTTGTCGTGATATCTCTAATGCTATTTTTGCTACTACTAAAATACCCTGACCGTATGTGTACAAGCGGAAACTTCGTTTCCGCTTGTACACATACGGATCAGTGATATTTTTATTACAAATCCAACGGACATGTTTTCCCGTCCATTTAATTTTATTATTAATTTTATTATTATTAATTTTATTATTATTAATCTTATTATTACGTATTAATTTTATTGCAGGCAGTCACAGATGTCGGCCGAAATCTGAAACTTATCAATTCGGTCTTGATCAAATTTTTTCTCCCAAAATTTATAAAGATGGCTGTAAATCATTAACCAAATATAGCGAAACTAATAAATAAGATTAGTGCGCAGTTCTATGACTGCGATTTTACTAGTGGCTATTAAAAGATTTTGATTTATATAAATAGAAAGAATATCCTGTATAACGATAACGGAGTCATGATTTCCGTGTAGACTGTGCGTAGTGGTAGTGTTTTTTTAATATATAAACTAATTATATTGATATTGATTTCCAGATAAAGAACAATTTAAAAATGACACCTAGTTTGGTTTCTTGATCTGCTATTGTGTATTATTTAAGCCTACATTCAAACCAAGAATGTATAATAACAATCAGACCAAGAATGTATAATACCAAGTATGTATAACAATGTTTTGAGTTTATACGTACATACATACGAACGTATATGTTATTTATGATCACGTGCATAAGAATATTTATTTCTTACAGTATATACCTGGTATTAACGTTAATTAAGTAATGAATTTTTTTTATTGAACATCAATTTATACAATTCCTATGTACACATTATTTGTGAATATGCAGTTTTATTTTAATGCAATATTTTATGCAAAAGAAACCAAAAATCTATTTTTTTTTTTTAAAAAAAAAATTTATATTAATCATTCCAAAGAATTCCACCGACAGTACCATTGTTCTCAGCGGGAGTTAAATTCAAAATTTTTGCCACAATATTATAAACTTCAATATTAAAAAAACTTTTTACTACATTTGTCTTTTTTTTAGAAGCTATTTCCTTGAATGTAGGACCTGAAGCTAAAAATATTCCTCTCATTTCAGGTTCAAGATTATCATAACCATGCATTCCTTTTGGAGATGAATTACCAAAATCACGATGAGTTGAGAGAATCCAACCTACAGGAGGAATGCAGAAAATTGGAGCTATACGATGGGAGGCACGAAAATGAAAACGTTCAGGTATTTCATCACGAAGATAACAATTCCAAGGCTGATTTTGACTCGCATCTTTCAAAGATAAATATATATCATTGATATCCGAGTCATTATAAGGACGAATTCCAGCCAATGGTCTACATTCTATTGGACGAACTTTTGAAACATCGAAAACATTGTCTAAAAAAATTTGATTACTAGAAACTGTTTGCGCCATCCCGTGGTCACTAACCTAAATCAAAAAAAAAAAAAAAGTAATAAATAAAAAATAATAAGAATAAAAAATAAAAATGATAATAAAAAATAAAACAATGAAATAATAAAATGGAAAAAAAGAAATTAAAATACTAACGATTATTAAATTGACAATATCAGATAAATTTCTATGGACTAAACCTTCCAAAAGGCTAAGCGCAAAATTATCAACATATTTAAGAGAATCATTTACGCCTACAGAGTCAGGACCAAATTTGTGACCAGCACTATCAACTTCACTTGCATAAGCAGCAAGGAATGTTGGTCTTTCACTTAACGGAAGGTCCAACCAATTCATTATTTGATTGACTTTTTCTTCAATAGTAACATTAGGAGTATAAGGATAATGATAAGTTGGAGTATATCCTTTAATGATAGATGAAGTTCCGACCCATTGTGATACACCGGATTTTTGACCTTGCTTTACAGTAGTTACCCAAATCTATAAAATTTATTAAATAATAAAATTAGTAAAAATTAATAATAACTAACTAGTATATAATGAAGTTTACATCACTAATGCTAAAATATACGTATACCACTAATTATAATAGAACTAACCGGTTCACCACCCCACCATTTTGAATCCCAGCTTTTATTAGGATTGGTATAATAAAAATCGTCATCAAGATCAGGATCATAAAATTCATTTCCAACAATTCCATGAGACTCAGGATAAAGACCCGTAATAATTGTATAATGATTAGGAAATGTCACGGACTATTAATTAAAATAGTTAATAAATTGATAACTATATTTTAACTGTTTTTTTTTTAACTTTAAAAAAAAAATTGCACACCGGAAATGATGGTATCATGTATTCAGCTTTAATACCATTTTGAACTAATGAAAAATTTCGAATAAATGAATAGATGGAATAAATAAATTAAATAAATGAATAGATGGAATAAATAAATGAATAGATGGAATAAATGAAATTTAATAAAGTTAAGAACCATAAAAAGAAATAGGCTTACTAAGTTTATTCAACGTAGGAGTAATATTCCTATCAAGGTAATCAGCTCTAAATCCGTCGAATGATACCAAAAGTACAGTTGGATAAAAATCATGGGATCCGTTAAAAAAGGTCGGAGCCATCAGTAGTTTACCATCTCGAGGAGAGTAGATTGCTACAAGGATCGTGCCCATAAGTATTGTGAGCAGAATAATTATCATAAAAACCTGAAGAAAGAATTTATAACGAGCCTAATTGTAGATTTCAAATAACAAACAATGTTTGGAGATAAACTTTTTAATAAAACATCGTTTTTTACAAATCGAGATCTAACCTCAACTGGATTTTCTTCGGACGGTTCTTCGGTGACTTTTCCAGTTATTAGTCCCTCCTTCTCCTGTTCTACGTATGAAGTATCCATTTGATACTCCTCAACGAAAATTTCCGAATCATTGTTCATTTTGTTAAAAAGAATATACTAAATGTGAAATTATGAAACACATTTATGACTGATAGAGGTTCGTTCTTTGTGACCGGGAAAATTCTTATTATGTATTGTTTAAATTATGTAATTGTGACATTTGATCATACTGATACGTCATATGATAAATTTGATATGCATTATTATTCGTAATATTCGTAACGGTAAGAATACTGACTACGCAAAGTTTTAGATCGGAAAAACGGAAATATTCACGCTTTACAAAATTGTAAAACTAGGCTCGTATAGATTAGGTGTATAAGGAAAAAGTGAGGAAAAATTGTATGAATGACGGAATATTAAATGTTCCGAAAACTTATAAAATGACAGTTACCACGCTTGAATTTATCGTTATCCGACAATTTGAATTTATCATTATCAAAAATGTCGTTATCTCATAGACATATACGTGGTAGGGTTAATAATTTTAATCCATTACAGCCTCGTAGAAGGCCGCGTAACATTAGGAATAGTAATATTCGTCCTATTCGTCCTATTCCACCTACACGCTCACCTCCAAGACCGCCAACACCTCCTATGCCTTCTATAGAGCATACTGAATGGTCGGACTATTTATTCAACGGCAGACTCAACGCTATTTGAAGAAAAGCTTTATTTTTCATTCATTCATTTGACGAATAGGCATGACGAATATGAACTTAATGACAAAAAATAAATATCGTAACTGGCAAAATCGTAACTGGCAAAATCGTAACGGGCGAAATTTAATCGACAAACACAAACACAAACCGGATCTTTACGTCTTTCAAGCTAAAGCTTGTTTTTTTTTTTTTTTTAATGGAGCAGGACCTCCATAATATCGAATATGTAATCGATTTATTTTATGTTATATTTTTTTCGATTTGTAATTACGGAAACATAATTCATTATCCCACTTTATACGATTTTTTCGATTTGTAACTAAGAATAATTTATGAAACAAGTTTGCACAAACACAAAAGACTACACAAAAGACTTACATACACAAAAGACAATTAGAATTATATAGAAAAAACAATTTTATCATCACAACTGTACCATATTAACATATTAATATATATAGAATTAATCATAATAAAATACAATCATAATAAATTAATTGTCTTGCTTTTTTTATTTGATTTATTTGATTTCGCGAAAAACATGACCAATTTTTTTCTCTGTAGCATATGTATCAATATATAGTCAATACTCCAAGTGGAATAACATGCATTTAAAGAATAATTAAGAAAAATTGAATAAGAATTTAAAGTTGCATTAAAGATAAATTGCACTTAGAGAGGTTGGCATTTTTAGAGAGTCAACTATATCACGTAACAAGTATACAAGCACTATGATTTCAAAACTTTTCACTCTACATGCCGACACCCATTATTGTTTGTACATATGATGTAAAAATAAAATGAATTCGGTTAGTCCTCAGCATGTAACTTACAGTATGACGGTGTATTTTCGATTAGAAATATCGCTCTTTACGTTATGACCCGATTTTGGTAATGTTTTTTTTCATTATTCCAATTTTTCCATTATTCCGATTATTCCAATTTTTCCAATTTGTCTAGTTATTCCGATTTTTCCGGTACTTTGTTTGATTAAATAAGAATCATTATAGTACTAATAATTGTTCGAATATGTAATATATTTTTGTGTTCAATCCATAAATAATTTTTTTTTTTTTTTTTTTTTTTTTTTTTTTTTTTTTTTTTTTATTAAAAAAAAAATTTTTTTTCTCTTTTTTTTTTATAATTTGTGCCCCTTTTTTTATTTCATTTTTTGTCCATCTTTTTTGTTTTTTTTTTTTTTAATTAATAATAATTTTTATATTAATTATTATTTTTTTTTTTTTTTTTTTTTTTTTTTTTTTAATTAATTAATTTTTTTTTTTTTTTTTTTTTTTTTTTTTTTTTTTTTAATGGACTAAAAAAGAAAAAGTTTCGGCACAAACACCAATCAAATACGGGCACAGTTTTTCAGATCATATGACGACCAGATATTTATTTTAATAATGACGACTATATTCCTTGTTTTTGACAATATTTTTACGACCGAAATTGTTTAAACATTTCTATAGTAAATTTATTGGTCCTTTCATAAATTTAGTTTGTACTTATCAGTTATGTATATATCAGATATCTTATGTCATCAAATCTTTTGGTGATTACATATCACTGTTTTTAAATTTTGACATCTTAGTAAAGGTTAGTGATAGGAATAAGGATAATAGTATCTCAGAATTTTGCAAGTGCAGTAAACGCGCAAGAAATGTGATTTTTTTAGACAAATTTATTTGAATGTTGCTAAAAATGGATTATATGAATTCATAATAATCTATTTTTAGTGATACTCATTTATTACACCTAACGCTAATCTTTGTTTTTAATTAAGTTTGTGCACAGGGTTATCTATAGCAGTGTTGAAAATTCGTTGTGCGCTGTGCAAAATTGCACAAAAAATAGAATAACATTCATGTATAAAAACCTTTGAGCTAAAAGAAATACTAAAGATCAAGCGATGAGATTAGGGTTTGAGACCGTAAAAAACAGTGGATCGAGATTTTGGCAAAGGATTTAAATTAAAAAATTCATAAAAATGTACATTGTTGGCTCTTGTATACCAAATCTTTATATGCCAACAAATGGCTTATCTTTATTTATTTATTTACGAAATTTTGCCGATTTGAATCACTAACGACTATAGTTTACTTATATAAATCATGTAAAAAAATTAACTAATATAATCAATGAATGATAACTGATATTTGAGATTAGGTAAAATATCAGGCTTCGTTTATTATTTATTATGGAATACTCACTGGCAAAGCCTGGACAAATTTCACACAAACTATATAACGTATATAACGATTAAGTATACCAATTAAATTTATGGTTAGTGTTTTCTCTTTACGTTCTTCATATCACATGTATAAATATTATTGGTCAATCTATTATACCAAATCTTTCTTTTTAGTTTCTAACCCTCGTCCAAAGCCAGTTTTTTAAATTGATTACTAATCGGTTTGTAAATTAGAAATTTCGTGATACCGATATCGATACGTATCGATATAAAATGCTATGTACCGGTACATACAAGGACCTCCTAATTTGGGTGGCCTCCCCTGTTATATCTAATCAAAAAAGGGGCCTTTTAATACATTAACATCCTATACTATACCGATAATTTCTAAATTGTAGCATTACGGAATTTCAAACTTATATATGTTTGTATTAATTGCAGAGTGAAATTTATATTGAAGTTATGAGACATATAATTTATTATGTCTCATAACTTGATTTTCAAGGCTAAGGCCCCATATCATTTCCGAATTGCAATATTAATGCAGCATTCGGAAATGTGGATTTTCGTATTTTTAATCAACTATATACCCCATCTAGATTTGCAATATATAGCAAGGGTAACGAATATCCTTTTTATTTTTTATTTATTATTATTATTTTTTTTTGAGAAATAATATGGACAAAGTCATACTTGACGAAAGATTAAAAGAAATCTCAAAATATAATATGAAAATTTATAATTGGTCTAAAACTGCATATTGTACTCCAGAATTATATTTTGAACCGGAATTTGAAAATGATATCGTAAAGGTAAATAAAAAAAAATTTTTTTTTTTTTTTGAAATATAAGGATAATGTATATTTAAGTCGAAAAATTTTTATATAATTATTCTTCTAATAGATAATTGAACTTGCCAAGCGAAACAATAAAAATGTTAGAGCGATTGGTATGGCTCATTCACCTTCAGATCTACCATTTTCTGATGAGTATTTAATTAGTATGAATAAATTAAATAGAGTCATTGAGGTAAATAACTATCTTATGTATAATTACTATCCTATTCTATTTTGTTTATTTTGTTAATTTGGTTTATTAACCTTTACAAATTTACAAAAGGTTGATCCGGAAGCAATGACTATAACTGTAGAAGCTGGAATGAAAATATCACAATTAAATGAAGAACTTGTAAAGCATGGGTTGGCATTGAGTAATTTATTGTCTATATCTGACTTAACTATTGCTGGTATGATTTCTACTGCGAGTCATGGAACTGGGATTAACTTTGGATGCCTTAGCACACAGGTAGCATCATGGTAGCATCATGGTAGCATTATGGTAGCATTATATATTAAGTATAATAATGTATCATATCATTGAAAATATCTAATTTAAATACTTATTGATATTTCTCAATTTTATAGATTAAATCTTTAACATTGCTTACTGATTCTTGTGGTAAAATGTATTGTTCGGAAACCATGAATTCTGATGTTTTCAAGGCCGCTTTATGCAGTTTAGGTGCATTGGGAATCATTACACAAGTTACAATTCAATGTGAAAATGCGTTCCTCCTTGAAGCAAATCAAACTCCGGCAAAATTAAATTACGTTCTAGATAATTTAGATGTTATTGTTCATTCGGCTGAACATGTAAAGCTTTGGTGGTTTCCACATACTGATGATTGCATTATTTGGAAAGCAAATCGTACAAACAAAGTAATAAAAATCAAATATCATCATTAATTGTAAATTTTCAAGAGTATTAATTTAATAATTTATCAAAACTTTGTCATAACAGAATTCATCTCCACAAAAAATATCTTACATTCGTGATATCTTGTTCGGATTTTATCTTCATCAATTGTTCCTTTATTTTTCTCGTTTCCAATCCTCAATAGTTCCAAAAATTAATCAATTAATATTCTCTCTTACTTTCTCAAAACCCATTCATGCTATTGATGATTCTTATAAAATTTTCACTTTCGATTGTTTATTTCCTCAATATGTAAATGAGTGGGCAATACCAATAGAGAATTCGATTTATGCTATAAGGGATTTGAAACGATGGATAGAAACGACTGGAACAAAAGCTCATCTTCCCGTTGAAATTAGATTTGTTGATCAAGATGATATTTGGTTAAGTCCATCTTATGGTAGAAAAGTTTGTTATATTGGAATTATCATATATAGGTAAATATTTTTATTATATTGCTGTATCTAAATCGGTTATTCACTGAGAAAAAAATGACTGTAATTATAATGATCAAAATCTGAATTCGTTAATCATCTAACGACCTGATTCTACAAAAAGGTTACCTAAAGTAGATCATTTAGACGATTAACAGATTTTAGTTTTGATCTTATAATTTACCTATATAAATCCGGTGTCATTTTCTAGAACGGATCCCTTATGTCCTTTTATTAATTATTTATACAGGCCATATTATCAATCTTTACCTTATAAAAAGTATTGGGCTGGATATGAAAGTATAATGAGATCTTATGAAGGACGACCTCATTGGGCAAAGGTTTTTCTTCTATTCATTCTTTTTTTTATGTTCTATTGTTTTGTATTACTATATTAACAATTTTATTAATTAATAGAAAAGTACGATGTTCAAACATGAACTTGAAAAGGCATATCCAAAATTACAATCTTTTATAAAACTTCAAAAACAGTTAGATCCCACTGGATTATTCTTAAATCCTTATTTAAAGAGGCATTTTTTTGGAGAGAACGTTGATTTAAAAAATCTTCAATCAAAACTGTGAAAAAAAAAGATAGTAGTGGTTTTTTTTTAAAAAAAAGTAAAGGTTATTTTACTTGCTTTTTTTTTTTTTTTATTTGTCTTTAAGGTTCGTTATTACAATGTAATTGGAAAGTCAAGAAATTAAAAGATAATGATAGTCGAATTCCAATAACTCATCTTTTCAAATTCATATATCATATAAAGTCAAACGTTGTTTCACTAACACCATTTACCAGTTAACTTTCTCACCAATATTTATTTATATTGCTATTTTTTGTCAAAATACTTTATCCTGCATTACAATCATGGTTATTCTTCATAAATTTATGTGTAATTGCTTATCTTGTTAGTAAAGATCAGATGAATCATAATATCTTTACGCCTTGATAGTTTTGGTATTGTTATCTCTGACAAATTTTATTGTAAAAATAAACAATTAAGTTTTAATTCAATCCAGTTATTTTGTCTGTCTAATTGGTATATTGATAGTTTTATATATAAATAATTTTTTAATTTGATGGCTTATTTTGAATGATTTCTCTACAGTTATCAAAATGTTCATCTTAACAAGATGTTCAGAATCATCATAATGCACCGCCCTTGGGTGTTTGGTCAACATATTAAATCAACCATATTTGTTGACACTTAATACGTAGTATGTATAATGAATGCAGCGTTCTATGGTAATAATAATATCTTTAAATAGGGATGTTATTGGCTTTATTTGAAGCCATCTTTAGCTATAATTTGAAGCTAAGCTAAAAATCAAGCCAAGCCAATAGTCTAAAGCTATAGCTTAAGCCAAAATTAAAATTTTCCTTAAAAAAAAATAATCATTAGTTTTAGTTTTAATAGTAGCCAATAGCTTGAACCATGACTTAGTTATAGCTTGGCTATGACTTCTTTAAGCTAAGCTAAACTATCCAAGCCAATAACATCCCTATCTTTAAAATGAATGTTGGGTGATATATAAACGCCACGATTTAGCCTTAGTTTAGTTTTAATGTTAACGTTTAATAATATGTAGAAATAACGTAATA
This sequence comes from Cetraspora pellucida, assembly GCA_910591915.1. Classification (NCBI taxonomy): domain Eukaryota; kingdom Fungi; phylum Glomeromycota; class Glomeromycetes; order Diversisporales; family Gigasporaceae; genus Cetraspora; species Cetraspora pellucida. The sequence goes on along the minus strand of CAJVQA010004059.1, from coordinate 5,675 downwards.
CGTACGTATATAAAAAATAAATATACGTATAAGTTTAATTCAAAAGTTTAATTTGGTAGCACTCATTTTAAGCTATAATACAGTAATAGCAGATAGTTGATTACGTATACGTACGTAGAATGTTTTTCAAATTATCCGCTTTACTTTTTTGTAAAAAAAAATATACCACATGTCACAAAATTTATAAATGTCAAATGATCAACTGATGATTACTAATTTCATTTCTCACCAATTTCACCAATTTACTTTAACAAATAAAAAAAAAAAAAAATGGATCAAAGTTCAAAAGAAGAAATACTTAAATATGTTAAAGAAAATTTATCAAACATTCATTTTAAAACTCTAAGAGCTAACGAGACTGAATTAGGTGACGATGAAAAATTAAGGATTATGCGTCAAACACTAGATGATCCTGCTTTGTTTTTATCAAAGTGGGGAAGATTTCTCGAAAAAGAGCAATTGATGTTTTTTGATAGACTCAGAGGTAATTTTTCTTTTACTTAATACTTAATTTAGTTACAATCAACTTTTTATCTTATGACCTATTGGATATTGTATGTCTATTTAATAGATTTATTTTATAGATTTACTTTATAGTTATTTTTGTAGGATGGATTTTGATTTTAAAATAATTTATAATTTTAATATTTCAATCTTATTATCGTCTCTTCATATGTACACAGATGATTATGAAGTAAATTGGCATTTAAATAACCTTCAATCAAGAACTTCGTCTTCTTCAACATTAGCTGCATCTCGTAATATTAATCCGACAGCTCGTCACAATAAACAAATTTTAAACAGAAGATATAGATACTTAATCACTAAACTTGATGATACTTCATACTTTAGTGATGAAGCAATGGAACAAAGAGAACCATTATTATATCAAGATTATGTGGGACAATATACTTCACAAGAAGAGAAATATCCACCTTTTGCTGATGATGTTGATTTAGTTGATCGGATTTTGTATGATATTGGTTTGTATAAATCTTGGTTTAAATAGAAAAACTTAATAATGATTTTTATTCGTTAATTCATGATTTTAATATCATAAAATAGATCAAAACTATATACATAATAGGTTGGAGCAAGAACGAAGAATTAGAGATGAACAATTTGAAGAAGAGGAGGAAGAGGAAGAAGAAAATGATTATGAGGAATTATCTTTGAGAAATGAAACTGACAATGTTTCAAAAATAATCAAAGATATTGATAATCTGTCAGTGCAAAATGGAAATTATGTAAATACCGGGAATGGTCAATCCAGTACAACAATAATAGATAGTTCACCAAGAAATGGTTCTATTAGCATTAATGCAGCCAATGATGTAGAAGAAGAAGTGCAACAAAATTCCACTGTAGCATCTATGGACCAACGCATACAAATATCAGATGAGGAAAGAGAACAGTTGAGAGCCGATCTTGTTGATATTATGAGAGAAAGGTTTTTTGGTGGAAACGACGTAAGAATTGGTAATCTGACTATTCACATTTCCTTTCATAATTACATAGATTAATTTGGGATTTGCTCTACTATATTTACAATAGCCAGATTTCGATTATGACGCAGTGGATTTTAATGAAGAGTACGATGACATTAATGTTGAAGAACAAGAAATCCATGGTATAAAGCTTTGATTATTGGTAAATAGATGCATTTTGTTAAAAACAATTCTTATTTAAAATATTACAATTGTTTATTATTAGATAAATATTTTGATAACGGTAGGAGTTATATCAGTATTTAAAAGTTCATCTAGAATTATGTTTACTGAAAATTATTAATTATTACAGAAGATCCAGATGTTCTGGATAGTGGAACCGGCATTTTGGATTATTGATTCTTTTTTTTTTTGACGTAGGTCAGAGCTTTTTCTTTGGTTCACTATGCTCGTAAATACATTCATAACGTCTTTTTATATATGTCTTATGTTTTTTTTAGAATAATATCAAAGAAAATCATATAATCCCTGCAAACTATACATAGTTACGAGCTACGATACATTCTTGGCTCATGATATTCTAAGTAAACTTTCAATACAACTATCAGAGATGACACTAAATCATCTAAGATTTGACGGTATTTTTTTAAAAACAAATTGTATGGATAGTTTTGATATAATCGATCGTTAATGCGAAGGACACCTATTTTAATAGCATCACTAAAGAAATATACCGACATCGTTAATATTAATTGTGTTGCTATAATTAACTTAACCAACAAAACCAGGGTACAAGATTGATTTTTCGAAAAGATATGGCGCAATGTAAAAAAAAACAAACACTTTTTAAAGAAATCGAGAATATCAGAATTTAATCTAATTAACCACCTATGTTCGAAGTAAAAAATTTATTGTGTGATTTTACTATTATGTCAGCTTTTTTAATTTTAAAATGGAACCCAAACCTTAACATAAGCAAAAATTTGAGTTTTCCGGAGTTATCACATATTCAAAAAATTGACCCTACGCTCTATCAATCTGAAACCTACTTACGATGTATCGGCATTTTCATATATTGGAAGCATTAGCTCCCGGATCGTTATTTCATTTTCAAGCATCACATTGTTCTTATTAAAAGAAATAATTAAAATATACATACATCTCTTAACAATTATTACACAAGAACGCATCTTGCTCTGTCTAATTTTAGTTGTGTATAACATCATCCCGGATTACCACGCAGAAAATAATTAAATACATGAGTTTTGATGCTATACACATGTATATAATCATACTAACCACTCCAAATAAGGGAACGTTCTCTAAAATAAAATAAACATTTTTTTAATAACTTAATAAAGTTTAATAGAATAGAAGCAATGATCCATATAATTTACCTTTGTTTTTTTCAACGGGTGGTGACAATTTCAACGATAATAATAATCTTGGAATAAAAGATACCAAATAAGTGCGAAATAATGCGCAGGGGCGTTGTTTTTAATAATGGCCCGAATTAGGTTAATTTAGGCCAAATTACACCCCTGCACGTTATTTCACACTTATACGGTATATTATTTTTTGGAGATAAGTTTAATCTAGTCTCAAAGATAATATTGCTTTTTTTTAACGATAAGTTCGACATTAATAATGGTGACGATGACAATGAACGTGATGATCTACTTGACACAGATGATACTGTTAATGGTGATGATAAAGAGCTGTCGGCTTCTCCTTTTGAATTAACAATTTTTTTTTCATAAGTTAATTTGATATAGAGTAGTATCATAGCGTTTAAAATTAGTTTTTAACATATTCTAAACAGAATGTCCATCCATTAATCAGGTCTTTAATCTTAATATTTTTATTTGAGAGATATGAAACAAACGCTTCATAGTTCCAGTTTATATTATCGTACTCATTAAAAAAATCGACTTCCTAAAAATGAAGCATAAAATATATAGACATTATTAGTAGAATTATTTTAAAAATTTTTTTTCGTTACTAATAATTAAACTCAAAATTGTGATTCTAGTAACTTAAAACCAATAACCTAATATAATCGTAAAGATCGGTTAATGCATTGTACACATTGCTTATTTGATGTATAAGAATACAAAGAACCACTGGATTACACAAACTAAATAGCCCCCAACAACGTGAAAACTAAAAGCTTCCCTTGAGAAGATCATGGTTAATGGACTGTACGTAGCAACTAGTATATACGTAAGAGGCCAAAGAGCCTTAATGCACAAGTTAATAGATTATAGGAATCCTAAAATGTGCAAAAATTATAGATCATGCAATCCAAACAGTCCCCAACATTACGATAATGATAAAAAAAATCCATTGGACTGTACAAATCGAAATAACCCCCAACGCTACGAGCATGCTTTATAGATCATACATTCAGTAAGCTCTATATGCAAAATTAAAAGGTATAAAACTTCAACATAATAAGCTCAAAGAATTGTAAAAATCTACCGTAACGATCATGGTTAATGGACTGCACGCTCCCTTTTGATACGTGAGAGTACAAAGAGCTATTAACGAATTGTACAAACTATATCTACTTCTTCATAAATATAACCAATGGATTTTTAAAAAGGCTAATGATTTTTAGTTCACAAGATGTCAACAAGCGATTTTATCATCGATACATTAAAGTTTCTACTTAGTAAAGTCAAAATGTCTTTACCTTTGGTTGTTGTCTTGTCATGTTTGTTATGATTTATTTTCTAAGTAATGAAAGAATAACGAAAGCTAGAAAAAATTAAAAAGAACAAAATAAACAAACCAAATCGGACACGGTTAATATTTAAAAAAACAAAAACAAAACAAATCGGATTTTTCTGATCGCGTAACGTTACACTAAATCGGGACACATTATTGGCTTATCTTCATGTGAGCGTACACATAATGATCGACAGAGCAAAAGAAATCGGGTACCCTTATGTCAGGGCTGAAGATCATAGGCAGAAGTTTGTCAGATTGGCTAATAAATTTAATTATTTTACATTATTTATAATAAATCATAATAAAGTAAAAAAAACAGATAGAAGGTTTCATTAGAGTTGTAGGACTCAGTCAAAAATAAGATCTAATTCTTGTCCGTTTAAAAAAATTATCTTAGTAATAAGTTGATTTTATCGGGTTTTGAGAAGTTATTACTATATTAACTTTTTTAAATGAACGAGAATTAGATCTTATTTTTGGCTATGAAGTCCTACAACTCTAATGAAACCTTCTATATGTTCTTTTTTACTTTATTATGATTAGTTTTCGTTTTTTTAAAAAGTACTCTAAACTGTATAAATAATGTAAAATTAAATTGAATTTATTGGCCAATTAGACAAACTTCTGCCTATGAGGCTGAAGATCGCCGAAGATCACTTCCGACCCTATCCGGATCCAATAAAATCACGGAATCTCGTGTAACAAAACAAACGCGAAAAACATAAGAAATTGTAAAAAAAAACGTAAATAACACAAAAATTTACTATGATAACAACTTCTGACCTTTAAGTAAAAGTTTTCAGAATGAAATTTTACTTATAAAACACAATTGTTAATGTTAAATATATTAGAGTAGTGATCCGCAGTCTTAAAATCCTAACTATCCGAATATCTATCTGATCCTATACGGATATTAGCTAAACTATTCAAAAAAATAATTATGATTGGATAAACTTTGATTATTCATTAAGGGTAAAGTACAACGTTGATCATTTCTATATATAATTAGTTGCAAATTCTTATTATTTTTTTTTTATATTTAATTTTTTGAAAAAATATATTAAGTAAATAAATTTTAATTCTTATATAAAAGTTGTAAAGTAGGTCTTTCTGATTCTAATGATAGTAAAATTATTAAAATTGAACAAAAACTCATCGAGATATAAGTTATTAAACATTAGGTTATAAAACTATATAATAAAATTAACTTATAGATTTATATAAATTAACTAATCAAATTATTCAATTTTGTATTATCTAGACAAATTTTAATTAATCTAAGCAAACTTTATCATATATACAAATATATTTTTTTAAAATAATAAAATAGTTTAAAACTTTATTATAATAAATAAATAATTTTATTTATAATATTATAAAATTTTTTTATTAATTAATTAAAAAAGAAAAAAGTTTTATTTTTTTTTTTTTTTTGGAGTTAAGGTGAGGTCATGCCTCAGGTCTGTTTATTCGAACATATTGTTACAGTTTGTA
>CAJVQA010004058.1:0-18214 GCA_910591915.1 Cetraspora pellucida | reverse complement strand
CATAGCATATATACATGTAACTATTTTAAATTATTAATAAAGATATAAGCAAGGCCTCACTTTAATACCAAAAAAAACAAAAAAAAACCAAGATGTAGTACTAAGAAGGTTAGCAAAAATCTTATTAAAATCATTGTTCATTGTAAAAGAGTATTATTTATATTGATAAGAGATAAGAATTAATTAATAACAATTATAAAATTTTACAAATGTCTATCATGATATTTTTTTAACAACAAGATATTAATTAGTATTTCTAAAATATTGTCATCTAAGGTTTGCAATATATAAACATTTGATGCAACTTTTTTATGCACAAAATAAAGTTCTTTCTATTTGAGTAATAGTTTGCTAAAATAATGTTTGTCTTTTATAATATTGTATAAGAGAACTTTATCTTTTTTTTTAAAGTTTGATTTGACTTTTTTATGCTTTTTGTCCTAATAGAATTTTTGTCAAATTTGAGTTTTCTTAATATGTTTTTAGCTTTCTCTTGTGCTTAGAGTAATTCTTTAATTAAGAAAAATAATTGAATAGAAATGTTTTCTTTTAGTAGGTTATCAATGTCAAAATTTGAAAATTTTGCTTTTTTTTTATAAGTAAGATAGAAAGATGTAAACTTGATAGTAGATTGTTTTGCTGTTTGATAAGTAAATAAAATAGATAGAATAAGATTTTCTAATTTTTGTTTTAGTTAGTTAATTTTGCTAAAGATTTACATAATGTTCAATTAAATCTTTCAACTAGTTTATTAATTTTATAGATAATAGAAGATAAAGAGTAAATGTTGAATTTCAAATTTTTGAGTAAGCATTTTTACTAGCTTATTATTAAAATGTGTTTCTCTATCTAACTGCAAGTATATAAAGCATCTATGTTAACAAATAATATCTTCATAAATAAAATTTACTATATTTTTGACATCTGCTTTAGATATAGCTTTTGCTTTTGGCCATTTTGTTATATAGTTTATAGCAACTATAATATACTTGTTTTGTTGAATAGTAGTAAGTAAAGATCTAACAAAATCTATACTAATTTAATAAAAAGGTACTTCTACAGGAATTGGTTAAAAAGGTTTAGGTATTTAGTATTTTCTTCTTTTTTGGCAAATATTACATGTTTGAACATAGTTTTTAATATTTTTATATATATGTAGCCAATAATATTTGTTTTCAATTTTTTTAAACATTATATCTGTTTCAAAATATGCTTCAATCAGATAGTTATACATTAAGTAAAGAATTAGTTCTACTTTATGTATTTGAATTACTTTAAGTAATTAGTAGGTTTTTTGTTTTTTTGGTCTTGTTTGTAAAATAAATTATTCTTAATAATATAGAATTTACTTTAAAATTCTAATTGTTTTTTTTAACTTTTTATAAAATTTGTAGAAAAATTTACTATTTTTAAGAAGTACTTAAGGTTATGATAAATAATAGTTTTTATTTTTAACTAAGTTGCTAGAACGCTAACTATTTAAACTGGATTTTCTTTAATGTCAGATTTGTTTTAATAAAAAAGAAAATTTAAATATAATTATAAAAGTTTATAAAGCTCCAGCCTCGCTCTATGCAGTCCTAAACATTCATTTACTCTAGGCCCAAAAGAAAACTAAATTATAAAAATAAGCATACTATATAAATATATATAAGCTAATAAAAAATAAAGTATCAATATCTAACTAATACTGTAATAAATATAATATTCTAATATAAAAAAAAAATAAATATAATTGTTCAAAGAAAAAAAATTCTATCTTTAGTACTTTAACCAAGAGCCTTACAAAACTTAAACTCTAACAGAAAGCTCACTCTAATCAGTTTTGAACATTCAACTTATACTGTTTAATAATATGCTTTATACTGTTAATCTATACTAGAAATATTATTAAATTTCAAATCTGTACTCTTTTTGGAGATCATTAAAACATTTCAAGTGTCCAATAAAATTCTAGAATTTCATGTAGTTTGCAATTATGCAACTTACAAATCTTTACTATTTTAAATTTGTTAAATCAATTTTTAATTGATTTCTAAATTTGGTAATTTAACTTTTAATTGATATCTAATTTTGTTTTATTATTATCTATTAAAAATTATAGTTTTTTTGTCACTTCTTTTTTTTTTTGTAAACTTTAACAACATTAACAATAATAATAACAACAACAATTTTAACAAAAATAGCTTACTATAGTCTTTCAGAAAATGTTTATTGTGCTTATTAAAATAGCAATAATGCCTTATATAAGGTCTTGAAAGTAGTTCAAATTAAAAATAGACAGTAAATATTATTTTTAAAATTTTTCTTGTTTTCTCTTTTTTTTTTTTTTTTTGTTATTTAATAAAACTTGTTTATAGTTTGCTTCAATTAGTAGCCTCTTAAAAAAAAAGAATACAGACTTTGAAGACAGAGTTAGAAGAGTTAAGAACAAATATAATTGCAAGAGTGCAAGACAGTTAAATGTTAAAGCAGCAGTATACTTAGTTGTTGAAGAAAAGAAACAAGTTAAGAGCAAGATTGGCAAATAATAAGAAGGAGTTAAGAAAATTAAAAGCAGAAAAAAAAATAAAAGAAATAATAATAATAGGAATAAAATGTTAAGTGTTAGTTTTTAACTTTGTTATATATATATTATTATTATTTTTTCTTTATATATATATTTTTTTGTTATTATTTGTTTTATTTTTTTTTTTGTATATTTTTTCTTTTTGTATAATAAAATATAAGTATAATTATATAAATAAATAACTAGTAATAATAATAAGTTGAATTAACTACTCACTACCAAACTACATTATAGATAGTGTTTTGAATAGTTATCAAATTCTAAATAATATGATAAGAAGAAGGTTTGTAAAAAAAAGAACTATTAAGATCTATTAACTAATGTTACTTCTATGTTAAGATTATTAGTGTCATTAAATTCTATATTGCTAAAAGTATCTATTTCTTTATTAGGATCATAATCACTTAGTAGATACTGGCTGTTATTTTTTTGTTTTCTAAAAGGATTTTTAATTGAAGTGTTATCGATAAGGTTTATTTTAGATTGAGTTTGATTAGCTTCTTCAATAAAGTCATCTTAGTTATCATAGTTTTTATCATTTTTATAAGTGTAGCTTAATAATATTTAGCAATTTCTTTTAGAAGATATTGTTTAATAATATGTCATAACTAGAGATTAATATAATATTTGGAGCATTTATCAAAAGGTAAGTAGAGTTTATCTTCATATCAACATTGAGCTGCTGGTTCTTTTCAATCTCTAGACCAGGCTCTTTTATTGAATTTTTGAGATAATTAGATACTGATATGTTCAATATAAAATCAAGTACAATGCATTCTATTATATTGGATTCCTTTTTAACTAAATTTGATATTTGGATAAGGTTGTAGATAAGTGATATAATGTTTAGATAAGGTTGATGCAAGGGTTTCTATCATATTTTGATAATCAAATAGGTCTATTGTAGTTTTTACTTCTGTAAAAGTTTCTTCAACATCTTTTATGACAGTTATATAAAAGATTTTACTTTTTTATTTTCAATTCTAAGAACTAAAATTTGTTTTGTGAAGTATCTAATTATTATATTTAAGAAGGTTCTTTTCAGGATTATCTATATAAAACAGTTTTTTTTACATTGGTAGCAGATAGATTGAGAGCATAGATGAATATGTCAACATTAACATTAAATGTTAGGGCCTTTTTAACTAATTAAGTATTTATTTTTTTTACTATTTCTTCTATATTTTTGTAAGAGTTGTTGGATATAATTCTAATTAAATAATAGTTCATTATTACATCTAAAATTATTAGAGAATACTTCAAGTCAGGTATAGAGTTTAGTATTCTGTTTAGCAATAAAAAGTATATTAGGTCTTAATATAGCAACTATTGTTTAAGTTGTTGGTTCTGATACAGAGAAGATTTTATTTTTGCTAATCTTCTTTATATAGTAATTTGAAGAGCTTCAGTTTTAGAAGAAAATTTATCTTCAAATTCTGTTAAAATTCTGTTAGTTTTTTGTTCATACATTCTTGATAAAGCATTAGCATTATTATGCTTTCTTTTAGAACAATAGATTATAGTAAAGTTATAAGGTTCTAGTCTCATAACCTATCTGGCTCTTCTTTCTTTAAGCTTAGAAGTTCTTAATTATTGCAAGACAGAATAGTTAGTAATAAAAAAGAAATGTTTGGCTCCTATATATTAATGAAAGTGTTCAATAACCTATACAAAGCTAAACATTTTAAGTTAATAATAAAATAGTTTTGTTTAGCATCATTTAAACTTCTACAAGCATAAGCAATAATATATTTCTTGTAATCATCATTCAGTTGAGATAGAACTGCTCCTAATTCTGAGGTTGAAGCATTGGTATACAGATAGAAAGATTAATTAAAGTCAGAATGTTGTAAAATAAAGTCTAAAATAAGGTAATTTTTAAGAGTATTAAAGACTTGTTGATGTTTTTTTGTCCATAGATAGGGTTCATCCTTTTTCAATAGTTGGTTCAAAGGTTTGGCAATTTTGGAAAATCCTTCTATAAATCACTGGTAATAAGAGGCAATTTTTAGAAATCCTCTTAATTGTTTAAGATTAGTAGATTCTGGAAAATTTTTAATTTTATCTATCAGTTATTTATTTGTTTTGATATCATCTTTTTTAATAATATGTTCTAGAAACTTGATGTAATTTAAAAAGAAATAATATTTTGCCAAATTTAATTTCAAGTTGACTTCTTTTAGAACATTTATAACTTGTTGAATATGATTTAAATATTCTTGAAAAGTTTTAAAATAAATAGTAATATCATCTAGATATACTACTACAAATTTGTCAATATAGAAATGAAATATTTTATCTATTAATCTTTAGAAGATTGCAAGTGCATTAGTAAGTTCAAAAGACATAACATTGAACTTATATGTTTCCTATTTTGTAATAAAGACAGTCTTCTTTTTATCTTCTTCCTTTATATTAACTTGCCAATATCTACTAGCTAAATCTAAGCTAGTAAACCAAGAGGCTTTATTAAATAAGTTTAAAATTTCTTAAATGGTTAGTAGTGAATATACATCTTTTTAGTAATAGTATAAGTTTTCTATAATTAATGATAAGTTTTTTTTATCTATCCTTCTTTGGCACAAGTACAACAGAAAAAAACCAGGGTCCAAAGAATTCTCTAATAATTTTTTTTTTTAGCATTGCTTGAAATTTTTTTTGCAAAAAGTCTTATTCATCTGAAGGGTATTGGTAGGCTCTTTATTTAATAGATTTGTAACTATTTGTGTTAATTTTATGACAAATAAAATTAGTTTGTCCTAATTCTTTGAACTGTTCATCTTTTAAGATATTTTCTAAAAAAATATCAATATTTTTTATCAAGAATTATTTCATTTGCCTTGAGTATGTTGATCTTAAGTAAGTTTAAGATTTACATTTAGGTTTGAGTTTTTAACAGAATAGATCTTTTCTTCTAACAGTTGAGTTAGATAAAAGACAAAAATAGCTTTTATTTTTGATCAAAAATTGTAATACATTTCATTAATTACAAAAGGCCATTCTTCTAAATAATAGGTTTCTATTTCTTTTTTTTTATCTAGCTTATTGATTCATTAATCTTCATTATTCTCATTTACTTCCTCTAAGATAAGATAAGAGTTGGTAGTATGAATAGCATTAGTAGTAGCTTTTTTTTCTAAGTATCAAATATTCAAAATATTTTTTTAAAATTCAACTTGGCTCTTAACTTGTTGAACCAATCTGGTTTCAGAAAAAGAGTTTTATCTATAAATTCAATCACTTAAAGATTAATAGGAATAATTATATTATGAATAGTAATTTTTATATTAGAGATGATTTTTAAGACTCTGATATGATTTTCATTAACAGTAACCACAATAGTTTTAGAGAGTTTTTGAATTTAAAGTCCTAATTTTCTCATGAGCTTGGTTATAATAATGCTTATAGCTGCTTCTGAATCAAGGATAGCAACAACAGGATTTTTTTAATTTGAATATAATATTTCATTGTTGTGATTTTTTTAGGGTAAGCAGTTTCAGTTTAGTTTGCTTTAGTAATAAGTTTCTTTTTTCTTTGCAAAATTCTTGCAAGATTTCTAAATTGAGCAAAAAATTGTAACTATTGTCTGATAGTAATAAAAGATTTTATATTTAGAATATCAGTTAAAACATTATAGAGCTTAATCTGTTTAATTATAGATGGGTAAGTTTTGAATTTAGAGTTTGGTTTAGTTTTTTTTATAATAGGTATTTTAATAAAGATTTCTACAAGGATTTCATTTATTTGAGTATCAGGTTTATCTGATATGACAGTTCTATTTCTAACTTTAAATTTTTTTTGTGATTTAGAATTTTTGTTTAAAAATTTGACCTGTTTTTTGTTAGTAAAATAGAGTTTGCTTCTTGTTGTTCTGATAATATATACTTCTTTAACATCATCATCATTCTAATTCCAATGTAGTTAATATTTTTTCTTTTATTATTCTAAGTCATTTGCTTATATTAACTCATTATAAGTGCTTTTCAGCTAAACAATCTTAAGCATAATGTCATTTTTTTCTACAATTATAGAAGGTAATCAAAGGTCTCTAGTATTGATTTTTAGATTAAAATTAGGTTTTAGATTGGTATTAGTTTTTGAGTTGAAACTTTTGTTGAATTCTAGATGTTAGTATATTTGGTTCAGTAAGTGTCAATACAATAATTGTATAATTAAAAGATATTTGTTGCATTTGTTTGGTTAGGTTGTCAATATTTTTTTCAAACTTCTGTAATAGCAGCTAAACTAGGTTTATTTTGAGTAGCAAAATCTTTTTCTTGTTCAAAAGTTTTTGCTAATTTCAGAACAGCAGCCACATTATTTGGGTTATGTATAAAAATAATAAGAAGGATTTCTGAACATAGTCTCTTATTAAAATGATATAACTTTTGGGCATCAGTTAAGTTATTATTAGTTTCTACTTATTTAATAACTCTGTTATATTGATTGTAATAAGTTTTAACTGGTATAAGATTCCAGTGCAAACCCATGATAAGACCACTGGATGTAGAAGACCAAGAAACCAAAAAGACAGAATCCTACTTAAAAATCTTAAGAAAGAGGTAGCACAAATCTTCGATGGTGCTGTCAGACCAATGGAAGCCTAGAAAATCCCAATAAGAAATAGGCAGACATGCAACTAGATGGAAAGATGTATAGAGAAGCACATAACCAACCAGGCCACCAGAATCACTGGAGGAAAAGGATACCAAAAGGTATATCATACTGGGCTATCTGGATTGGGAGTCTGGAGAGTCTGTCGGATTCCGAGTTGGATAGTATAGGGATGAAGAGAAAAAGTTGGAAAGATAGATACCAGGGTTTGGGTGAACTTTCAAGAATAAAAATAGTGTAATGTAGTGGTTTAAGGTTAGCTCTGACTGCAAGTGTTAGATAACTATAGCATGTTACATAAAATCCAGGTTAGCTGTATATAGGACACGAAGGCTCTGGTAGGTTTATCTTAAGGATAAAATAGTCCTAAGGTTGAGATGAGGATCTGGGCTTAATCTAGTGAAGTTAGTACAAGGGTTTCAGATCAAAGGGTTTAAATGAAACACTTAAGCAGAGGTATTAGATACAGCAACTGGTAGGGAACCTTCAGGCAGACCTCTTAAATAGGTAATATAGAAAAATTATATGTGTAGCCAGTTGTATACTCATCATGATATCCAACAAAAGTATTAATAAAGTCAAAAGACCAAAGAGGTCACCTTAATACTGAAAAAAAAAAAAAATTTTAACTGGTTTAATAAAGAGTTGTTTAAATTTATTTAGATTTCTAATCTATTTATTTTTGCAATATTAATTACAGAATTGTGCAATAAAAGCATTTTTTGTAATGATCTAATCATTTGCTGCATTATTAGTAGCATCATGTGCAAGATAGTAAGTTTGTTGTTATTTATTAACATTTCCTTTAAGAAAAGCTAGCATAATTTTTCTTTGTTTAACAAGATTTCAGCTATTAGCAATTGCAGCTTTTTCAAAATTAGCAATTCAGGTTAAGGGGTCTTGAGTTTCATTTCTATAGAAAGGTTTAATTCAAATTAGATTTTTATTTTTTTTATTTTTTTTTAGGTAGTTAAAAAAATCAGCTATATTAGCCATAATATTTTGAATTTGTTAGTTAAATAAGAGGTTAGATATATGTTGTTAGAGATTAAAAAGTATTTTAAAGGAATCACTATAATTTTTAAAATCAAAATAATAAGAAGATTCTAAATTTTTTTCTGTCAATATAAAAGAATTTTTTTAGTAACAGTTTGTATAGACAGCTAAAAATACTATACTTTTAATAATATTAATAATATTTTTAGAAGAACTAAAATATCTAAAACTAAAAATAAGTTTGAAAATAGTGCTTTTTAATTGAGATAGATTGAGTTAGATATATATTTGTTTAATTTGATTGAAATATTTTATAAATTTGTAGTATTAATCTGTAGTTTTTCCTTTAATTACAGTGATATCAGAAGCTGTTCAAGTATAGTATGATGACTATAACTTGACAGATTCTATACAAAAGTTTACACAAGACTTAACAAAATACAGAGTAATTTGGAATTTTAAGGCAAAGGCAACAATAGATAGTATATGAAGATACTAAATATTGCATTTAATTTATTCACTATGAAATGTATAAAGACATTTCCTATTGAAATGTATGGAGACACTTAACTTTCTTGAAGAGTCAGAAAGTAGTGCTTTTATAGATATTTTACATATATAAATAATTACAATAAAGACTACTCTATTGCTAATAAATGCTATTTATAGTAATAAGAACTAATAGATATAATAGATATAATAGATATAGTAAATATAATAGAAATAGTAGAAATGATAGATCTAATAGAAATGATAGATCTACTAGAAATGATAGAAATTATAGAAATGCTAGATTTCTGACACAGTAATTTGAGCCAATTAGAATCAAGTCACATGTATTATAATTAGTACTTTTTATCAAAATCATCCCGATCTCATGATCCTGTGATCAGAATCACATGATCTTGTGCTCATTAGAATCGTCTTGGTAAGCTAAATCCAATGGTGGTTGTTTCATCCAAATTGGTTTGGTATATCAAAAGTTATGGTCAAAAATGTGTAAAATTCTTAATATTAATATTCTTTCCTACTTAGTTTTGAGCTTCATGAAAATTAAAATAGGGCATGATAGTCAGAACTTGAGAGACTATCAATCATTAAGAGGGTAGTGGTATTGGTTCTAAAAATTTGTTCTATTCCAAGGTCATGAAAAATATTATAAGTTCTAATTGCAACTCTATAATAATAAATAGAAATTTTTCTTCAACTTGTTCTTTGTTCTTTTGAGTATTCTTCTAATAATTCATGCAAGTAATAAGCATAGGCAAGTTGCTTTTTTCTTTGGAAACTATTAGTCCTAAGAAGCTTTCTATATGTTGTGGTTATTCATTTTTGCAGGTCTTGAGATTCATTGGTTGGACAAGATACAGTAGTTGGAAAAGCAGATACAATATTTAGAAGATCTAAGAGAATAATGTTGAAATAGGTATTTATTATAAAAGAGTATTATTTCCATTAGTATGAGAAGGTGATTGATTAATAACAATTATAGGATTTCACAAGTGTCTATTGTGATATCTTTTTAGCAACAAGGTATTAATTAGTATTTCTAAAATATTGCCTTTTAAGGTTTGCAATATATAAACATCTGGTGCAACTTTTTTATGCACAAAATAAGATCCTTTTTATTTAGGTAATAGTTTGCCAGAATAATGTTTGTCTTTCATAGCATCATATAAAAGAACTTTATCTTCTTTTTTAAAGATTAGTTTGACTTTTTTATACTTTTTGTTTTAATAGAATTTTTGTCGAATTTGAATTTTCTTGATGTTGTTTTTGGCTTTTTCTTGTACTTTGGATAATTCTTCAATTAAGAAGAATAGTTGGATAGAAAAGTTTTCTTCTAATGAAGCTTCAATATCAAAGTTTGGAAATTTTGTTTCTCTTCCATAAGTAAGGTAGAAGGGTGTAAACTTGATAGTAGATTGTTTTGCAGTTCGATAAGTAAATAAAATAGATAGAATAAAGATATCCTAATCTTTGTCTTAGTCAGTTAATTTTGCTAAAGATTCACATAATGTTCGATTAAATCTTTCAACTAGTCCATTAGTTTGTGAGTAATAAGAAGTAGAAAATAGATGTTGAATTTCAAATTTTTGAGTAAGTATTTTTACTAGCTTATTATTGAAATGTGTTCCTCTATCTAATTGCAAATATGTAGGGCATCCATATTGACAGAAAATATCTTCATAGATAAAATCTATTGTATTTTTGACATCTACTTTAGGTACAGCTTTTGCTTCTGGTCATTTTGTCATATAGTCTGTAGCAACTATAATATACTTGTTTTGTTGAGTAATAATAGATAAGGATCCAACAAAATCTATACCAATTCGATGAAAAGATGTTTCTACAAAAATTGGTTGAAGAGGTCCAGATATTCAGTATTTTTCACTCTTTTGGCAGGTATCGCATGTTAAAACATAGTTTTTAATATTTTTATATATGTATAGTCAATAATATTTGTCTTGAATTTTTCTAAACATCTTATCTGTTCCAAGATATGCTTCAATCAAATAGTTGTGCATTAAGTAGAGAATTGGTTTTATTTCATGTTTTTGGATTACTTTAAGTAATTGGTAGGTCTTCTGTTTTCTTCAGTCTTGTTTATAAAGTAAATTATTCTTAATAATATAGAATTTACTTTGAGATTTTAACTGTTTTCTTTGACTTCTTGTAAAATTTGTAGAGAAATTTGTTGTTTTTAAGAAGTATTTAAGGTTATGATAAGTAATAGTTTCTATTTTAACTGAGTTGCTAGGACACTAACTACCTAGACTGAATTTTCTTTAATGTCAGATTTATCTCAATAGAAAGGGGAATTAAATATAATTATAAAAGTGTATAGAGCTCCAGTCTTGCTCTATGCAGTCCTAGACATCTATTCACTCTAGGCCCAGATGAAAACTAAACTAAAAATAAGTATACTATATATATATAAACTAATAAAGTATTGATATCTAACTAAATAATATTCTAATATAATAATAAAAATAAATATAATTGTTCAGAGGAGTATAAAAAAAATTCTATTTTTAGTACTTCAACCAAGGGCCTTACAATGTCTAGGTCTTTAACAGAAAGCTCACCCTAGCCAGTCTCAAACATATAACATCTACAGTCTAGTAATACACCTTAGACTGTTAATCTATACCAGAAATATTATAAAATTTCAAATCTGTATCCTTTTTGGAGATCATTAAGATACTTAAAATGTCTAATAAAATGCTAGAATTTCATGTGATTTGCAATCATGTGACTTACAAATCTTAATTATTCTAAATTTGTTAAATCAATTTCTAATTGATTTCTAAATTTGGTAAATTAACTTCTCATTGATGTCTAATTTTGTTTCACTATTGTTTATTAAAAATTATAATCCTTTTGGCACTCCTCTTTTTTTTTTTTGTCACTTAACAAAACTTGGTTACAGTTTACATCAGTTGGTGACCTCATTAAGAAGAAGAATAGAGAGCTTGGAGATGAAGTTGAAAAAGTTGAAGGTGAATGCAGTTGCAAGAATTCAGGACAGTTGGATGTTGGAGCAAAGGTATACTCGATTGTTGAAGAAAAGAAACAGGTTGAGAGCAAGGTTGGCCAATGATGAAAAGAAGTTGAGAAGATTAAGGGCAGAAGAAAGAAAAAGAAAAGAGGATAATAATAATAGAGATAGAATGTTGAGTGTTGGTTTTTAATTTGTTATGTATATATTATATATTTTTTTTGTCTTTTCTTTTCTTTTTGTATATATTTTTTTGTTATTATTTTTTTTTTTATTTTTTTTTTGTTTTTGTCTATTTTTTTTTTTTTAATAAAATATAAATATAATATATAAATAAAATACAGTCATACC
Source organism: Cetraspora pellucida (assembly GCA_910591915.1). Lineage (NCBI taxonomy): Eukaryota > Fungi > Glomeromycota > Glomeromycetes > Diversisporales > Gigasporaceae > Cetraspora > Cetraspora pellucida. Next base: position 6,182 of record CAJVQA010004058.1, on the reverse strand, counting down.
TTTCTATAATCATCCCCTATATAATTATATTATATAAAAACCTCTTTATAATCACACCTATATTTACGCCTAATTACTATCTAATATATAACAAAAGACCTCTATATAAGCACATTTTTTTACAAGAATGTTTTTTAAAAAAAGTTCATATGGTCCCAAAAGTGTGATTATAAAGAGGTATAACTGTAACTAATAATAATAATAAGTTGGATTAACTACTTGCCACCAAACTACATTACATAGATAGTGTTCAGAGTAGTTATTAAATTCTAAATAATATTCTGAGAAAGGGGTTTCTAAAAGAAGGAACCACCAAGGTTCATCAACTAATGTTATTTCTATGTTAAATTTATCAGAGTCATCAAATTCTACATTGCTAAAAGTATCCATTTCTTTATTAGGATTATAATCACTTAGCAGATATTGGTTATTACTTTTTGGTCTTCTGAAAGGATTTTCAATTGGAGTGTCATCGATGAGGTTCATTTCAGATTAGGTTTGGTCAGTTTCTTCAATAAAGTCATCTCAGATATCATGGTTTTCATTATCAGGTGTAGGCCAGTAACATTTAGCAATTTCTTTTAGAGAATATTGTTTAATTGTATGTTATAACCAGAGGTCAATATAATATTTGAAGCATTCATCAGAAGGTGAATAAAGTTTATCTTCATACCAACATTGAGTTGTTGGTCCTTTCCAATCTTTAGGCCAGTCTCTTCTATTAGATTTTTGGGATAGTCGATACTAATATATTCAATATAGAACTAAGTACAATGCATTCCTCCATAGTGGATTTCTTCTTAACTAAATTCTACATTTGGGTAGGGTTAGTGCAAGGGTTTCCATTATGTCTTGATAATTGAATAGGCCCATTGTATCTTGTATATTTGTAGAAGTTTCTTCAACATCTTTCATGGCAGTTATATAAAAGATTTTAACTTCTTCATCTTCAATTCTAGAAACTGGAATCTGTTCTGGGAAGCATTTAATAATGATATTTAAAGAGGTTCTTTTAAGGGTTGCCCATATAGAACAATCTCTTTCACATTGGTAACAGATAGATTGAGGGTGTAGATGAATATGTTAATACTAGCATTAGGTATTGGGGCCTTTCCAACTAATTGGATATTTATTCTTTCTAATATTTCTTCTATATTTTTGTAAGAGTTGTTGGATATAACTTCAATTAAATAATGGTCCATTATCACATTTGAAACTATTAGAGAATACTTCAAGTTTGGTATAGGGTTTGGTATCCTGTTCTGCAATAGAAGGTAGGTTTGGTTTCAATATAGCAGCTAATTGTTCAAGTTGTTGGTTATGATACAAAGAAGATTCTATTCTTGCTAATCTTTTTTGTATAGCAATTTGGAGGACTTCAGTTTCTGAAGAAAATTCATCTTTATTCTCTGTTAGAATTATGTTGGCTTCTTGTTTATATATTCTTGATAAAGCATTAGCATTGTTATGCTTTCTTTCAGGATAATGAATTATAGTAAAGTTATAGGATTCTAGTTTCATAACCCATCTAGCTCTTCTTTCTTTAAGCTTGAAAGTTCTTAACCATTGTAAGACAGAATGGTCAGTAATAAGAAAGAAATGTTTAGCTCCTAAATATTGGTGAAAGTGTTCAATAGTCCATATAATAGCTAAATATTCTAAGTCAGTACTAGAATAGTTTTGTTCAGCATTGTTTAAACTTCTACTAGCATAAGCAATAATATATTCTTTATAGTCATCATTTAGTTAAGATAAAACTGCTCCTAATCTTGAGGTTGAAGCATCGATATGCAGATAGAAAGGTCAATTAAAGTTAGGATATTGTAAGATAGAGTTTGAGATAAGATAAATTTTGAGTATCAAAGACTTGTTGATGTTTTTCTGTTTACAGATAGGTTCATCTTTCTTTAGTAGCTGATTCAAAGGTTTGGCAATTTTGGAAAATCCTTCTATAAATCGTCAGTAATAAGAGGCAATTTCTAAAAATTCTTTTAGTTGTCTAAGATTAGTAGGTTCTAGAAAATTTTTAATTTTGTCTACTAGTCTCTTATCTGTTTTAATTCCATCTTTTCCAATGACATGTTCTAGAAACTTGATGTTATTTAAAAAGAAATAACATTTTGTCAAATTTAATTTTAAGTTGGCTTCTTTGAGAATATTTATAACTTGTTAAATATGGTCCAAATGTTCTTGGAAGGTTTTGAAGTAAATTGTAATATTATCTAGGTATACTATCACAAATCTGTTGATAAAGGAACAAAGTATTTTATCCATTAATCTTTGGAAAGTTGCAGGTGCATTGGTGAGTCCAAAAGGCATGACATTGAACTCATAGGTTCCTCATTTTGTAATAAAGGCAGTCTTCTTTTAATCTTCTTTCTTCATAGTGACTTGCCAATATCTATTGGCTAAATCTAAGCTAGTGAACCAAGAGGCTCCATTAAATAAATTTAAAATTTCTTGGATAGTTGGTAGTGAGTATACATCTTTTTCTATAACAGCATTGAGTTTTCTATAATTAATACAAAGTCTCTTTTGGCCATTCTTCTTTGGCACAAGTACAATAAGAGAAGACCAGGGTCCAAAGGATTCTCTAATGATTCCTTTTTCTAACATTGCTTGAATTTCTTTTTGCAGAAAGTCTTGTTCATCAGGAGGGTATTGATAGGCTCTTTGTTTAACAAGGTTGTAGCTATTTGTATTTATTTCATAACAAATAATATTGGTTTGTCCTAATTCTTTGGACTGTCCATCTTTTAAGATATTTTCTGAGAAAATATCAATATTTTTCATCAACAGTTGTTCAGCTTGGGTATGTTGCTCTTGGGTAAGTTCAAGATTTGCATTTAAGTTTAGGTTTTCTACTGAATAAATCTTTTTTTCTAACAATTGAGTTAGATAAAAGTAGGAGTAGCTTCTATTTCTGACCAGGAATTGTAATACATTTCATCGATTACAGAAGGCCATTTTTTTAAATAATATGTTGCCATTTCTTCATCATCATCTATCTTATCTATCTATTAATCTTCTTTATTCTCATCTACTTCTTCTAAGATAGGATAAGAGTTGGTAGTATGAGTAGCATTGGTAGTAGCTTTTTTTTCTAAATATCAAATGTTTAAAGTATTGTTTTCAAAATCTAATTTGGCTCTTGACTTGTTGAACCAATCTGTTTCAAGAAGAAGAGTTTCATTCATAGATTTTATTACTTAGAAATTAATAGAAATAATAATATCTTGAATAGTAACCTTCACATCAGGAATAATTTCTAAGGCTTTGGTATGATTTCTATTGGCAGTAACCACAATAGTTTTGGAAGATTTTTGGATTTGGAGTCCTAATTTTCTTATAAGCTTGGCTATGATTATGCTTACAGCTGCTTCTGAATCAAGGATAGCAACAACAGGGTTTTTTCTAATTCAAATATAATATCTCATTGCTATTGTCTTTTTGGAGTAATCAGTTTCAGCTTGATTTGCTTCAGTAATAGGTTCCTTTTTCTTTTGCAAAATTTTTACAAGATTTTTACGCTAAGCAGGAAGTTGTAACCATTGCCCAATAGTGGCAGAGGACTTTATGTTTAGGATGTTAGTGGAGACATCATAGAGTTCAATTTGTTCAATTACAGATAAATAAGTTTTGAATTTGGGTTTTGTTTGGTTTCTTTTGTAATAGGTACTTCAATAGAGATTTCTACAAGAATTTCATCTATTTGAGTGTTAGGTTTATCTAGCATGACAGTTCTGTTTCTAAGTTTAAATTCTTTTTGAGATTCAGAATTTTGTTTGAAAACTTAGTCTGTTTTCTGTTAGTAGAATAGGGTTGATTTCTTGGTGTTCTGATGAGGTATACTTTATCAATATCATCATCCTCTATTTCAATGTAATTGATATTTTTCCTTCTATTATTCTGAGCCATTTGCTTGTATTGACTTATTGTAAGTTGCTTTTTAGCTAAACAATCTCGAGCATAGTGTTCTTTTTCTCTACAGTTGTAGCAGGTAGTAAAAGGTCTCTGGTACTAATTTCTGGATTAAAATTGGGTCCTAGATTGGTATTGATTTCTGGGTTGGAACTGGGTTCTAAGTTGAAATTGTTGTTGAATTTTTGGTATAGGTTCAGTAAGTGTCGATACAATAGTTGCATAATTAAGAGTTATTTGTTGCATTTGTTTGGTTAGATTATCAATATATTTTTTCAAAATTCTGTTAATAGCAACTAAACTGGGTTCACTTCAAATAACAAAATCTTTTTCTTGTTTAAATCTTTTTGCAAATCCTAAAGCATCAGCCACTGTGTTAGAATTATATATAAGGATAACAGAAAGAGTTTTTGGACAGAATCTCTTATTAAAGTGATATAGCTTTTGGGCATCAGTTAGGTTGTTATTGGTTTGTAATTATTGGATGATTCTTTTGTATCAACTGTAGTAGGTTTTAACTGGTTTATTAGGGAGTTGTTTTAATTCATCTAGATTTCTAATCTATTTGTTTTTCCATTGTTGATTACAGAATTGTGCAATAAAAACAGTTTTTGTTGCATTTTAAACATTTTCTGCATTATCTTTAGCAACATTTGCAGGATAATAAGCTTGTTACTATTCATCAGCATTTCCTTTAAAAAAGCTGATATGATTTTTCTCTGTATGACAAGACTTTAGCTATTAGCAGTTGAAGCTTTTTCAAAGTCAGCAATCCAGGTTAAAGGATCCTGGGTTCCATCTCTATAGAAAGGTTTAATGCGAACAGCATTTTCATCTTTTTCATTTTCTTTTAGATAGTTAAAAACATTAGCTGCAGTAGTCATGATATTTTGAATTTATTGATTAGATAAGGAATTAGGTATATGTTGTTGAGGATTAAAAAGTGTTTCAAAAGAATCACTATAGTCTTCAAAATCAAGATAATAAGAGGGTATAAAATCTTTTTTTATTAATATAAAGAGGTTTTTTTGATAGCAGTTTGTATAGACAATTAAAGATGCTATATTTCTAATAATATTAATAATGTTTTCAGAAGAACTAGAATATCTAAAACTAAAAATAAGTTTAAAGATAGTGTTCTTTAATTGAGGTAGGTTATATTGGATATATATTTGTTTAACTTAATTGAAATATTCTATAGTTTTGTCAGAGAAGTCACAAGCAAAATATTGTTTAGTATACCAAAAATAAAAGTTTTGAAAGTCAGGAGGTATATTTGAAGTTATAGGGTAACAAATTTCATAAAAATTATCTAATTTAGTGATAAGTAACTGAATAGTATGTTCTTTGGTATATAAGAATACTTTTAATAAATATCTTTCAAAATTAAATTACATGTATTATCTATTAGAAGCTGTTTATCACAATGCAAACACTTATACTTTTATTTCTAAATTTTAATTTTTAGGAATTGACAAATATCTCTTTAATTTACTATAATAACAGGCTTTGTCACTTAAGAGAAAGTTGTAGAGGGAGTCTTTCCGGTCCTAAAGAAAGTCAAAACACTAAAATCGGTCTAGTGGTTGCTGAGATATGAATGTTTAAAGTTGGTATAATGATAGTTAAAATGTTTCTTTAAGAAAGGTTTCTTACAAATTCTTTGCAGATCAAAAATGTTATCACTACTTTGACGTTGAATAGCGGGTTTCAGAGAGATTTTCTCACTAAGATATACTTAGTAGAAAGAATGCGGTAGGTTTTCAAATATATACTTTTCAAATTTCAGGTTAAACAGACCAATATTGACAGAGTGTTCTTATGACTAACTAAAATCAATTATCTATAGTGAATTGAGAATTTATCTTATAATTATTACCAAAATCTTAACCTGTAGTTTTTACTTTAATTACAGTGATATCAGAAGCTATTCAACTATAATATGACGACTATAACTTGACAGATTCTATACAAAAGTCTATACAAGACTTAACAAAATACAGAGTAATTTGGGATTTTAAGGCAGAGACAACAATAAATAGTATATGAAGATACTAAATATTATATTTAGTTTATTTACTATAAAATATATGAAGACACTTCCTATTGAAGTGTATGGAGACATTTAACTTTCTTGAAGAGTCAGAAAGTAGTACTTTTATAGATATTTTATATGTATAAATAATTATAATAAAGACTACTCTATTGCTAATAAATGCTATTTATAATAATAAAAACTAATAGATATAATAGATATAATA
>CAJVQA010004057.1:0-18218 GCA_910591915.1 Cetraspora pellucida | reverse complement strand
GTTAAATAGAGAACCTACAAGCAGGTTCCAGGTATGGCAGCTAGTGTAGAACCTTCAGGTGGACTACTTAAATTAGATAATGACTAAAGTTGTACGAGTGGCTAGTTGTACACTCTTTCTATAGTTGCCCCCTGTGGTTATAATGCAACCATTAGCTGAATGTACTATCAATAAAATCTTAGGTTGCAAGTACTCACCTTAATATTTAAAAAAAAACATTCTGAAACAACAATTTCTTTAAACTTTTCAAATTCTATCTTTTAAAGATCACTTAACACAATTCAAAACATGGTTCGATACTTTCTTTGACACTTATAAACAACAATTTACTCAAATTGATAAACAAAAAACATTTAACTTTATCAAATATCAAATTGCTCTTAAACTCTTTAATACTTGCAAAGCTCTTTTACCTTAACAATTCACTATTACCTCTATTAATTCACTATATGAATGTTTACAACTTTGTTTTAAAGCACTACTCTATTATATTTATACATGTACTATAGAAAACTGTATTACATTACCATATAATACTGAATACAATATCAAAAATCTGGTAACTAAATTTTTTAAAGAATCTTTCAAATACTATTCTGCACTTACAAACTCTAATTCAAACTCAAGTGCCAAAACTAAATGGTTACATTCAATACTAAATATTACAATTTTCAGATATGATAACAATTTCCTAGCAACCTTTCAAAAACTAATACCAATTACTTATCTTTGATAACTAGCAGCTAAAACTGAATTAGATTTCTTAGAAATTAACAAACTTAATAAATCAGACCATCATAATGTTACTCGTGAAAGTTACTACTTTTACAGTTATTTTAATACATATCTCAAAGCAGCTGCTATAAACAATTAAATAGATAACCTTTATCTTTACCAAGCAATTAACAAAATCACATCAAAACCAATTGATACCCACTTCTTAGCTAGAGTAATTACCTATTTTTATATATTCAAATCTCTTGACAAGCTATCCATATTTTATATCAGTAAAGCTTATAAAGAACAATTTTACTCTAAAGCAGAAAAAACACTATTTTCTAAATTCAAAATCCAGTTCAAAGCTTCTAAAATTAATACAAATTTCTTTAAACCTAAACCTAACAAAACTATTGTAGAAATATATTAAAATTACCTTCTACAACACAATTTATAGAAACTAATAAAACAATATCTAACCTTACAACAAATCCTGACAATGATGTTATAATGTTTAACTCTAATACAAATCAAGAAACTATTGATACTAATCAATCTAATACAAATACCAATTCTATTTTAAATAAAAAATCTATAAATTTACTATTTACAATTTTTTATAATCCTTTTCAATAACTCCTTCTGTAGAATCCCCAAATGACTTTATAGAAGAAACCTTGTCAAATCATTACCAACATCTTTAGACTCTTATGATTTGAATATTTGTTACAACAAATACCTATTATACTACAACCTTTTGCTTTTAAAAGAACCTCAAACTATACAATCTTTTTATTCTTATCTTAACAATTATGTCTTATATTTAAAAAAATATACCATAATCTCACTAACCAAAGATAAAAAAAAAAGCATATATCTACTTACTATATAATACAAAACTTATGCCAAATCACATACTTCCTTTATCATAGAATACATATAATATACCACTTAAGTCATATACAAATTCTATACCAATTCTAATACTAACAAATGAAAAAACAAACAACAATACTAATATATTTAATTCTACAATTGAATATATCTCTCTTATTATTAAAAGAGATTTCTTAAATATTAATGGTTTATTACAATCAAACAAAAAACTGGCACTTACTAAAATGCTTATTGTTCAAGCTTTTGATATTCTAGGCCTCTCAGAAATACACCTTACTACTCAAGAAACTAAATACTTTAAAACACAAAACCCCAACTACTTCAGCTTCTGGAGTTCTTTTTAAGAATCACACCAAGCCAGAATAGAAATTCTTATTCACAAAAACATATCTAAATATATTATATGCTTTTATAACTACAAAAATTATATTGTTGGTCTTGACCTATATTTCAAAAACACTCCTATTAGAATTCTTTAAATTTATATTCTAACTCAAAAAAAGAAATAATTATGAAATAAAATCTTCGAACATGCAATATTACTAACTTAAAACTTATTTTACAAAATTATAATTATGAGTAATTTCAATGAAGTTCTTAATTCTTGTATAGACAGATTTTTATCAAAAAAATCTTCTATCTTAGAACATCAACTCATCAAATTTCTTTTTAGTTTTTAATATAAAGGTATCTATTGATTATTCTTTCTAATAATACTAATTACATCTTTTAACAATCCAATGTATGAAGTAGAATTGATCCAATCTAGACCAATCTATTAATTACAAATATTGAATATACTGATATACTTCAAAATCGCTTAATAGAATCTGATCATAATCTTATTACCTTAAAAATTTCTATTATAATTAATAAACCAAAATCTTACAAACAATAAAAAAGAAAGATCTTCTTCTGAAAAAATTGCCTTAAAACTTTTCTTGAAAATTATATTACTTAAACAACACAAAACCTTTTATGATTGCTTATTAAACTTTTTATAATCTCTAATCAAAACCAACTTAACAAAATTTGAAACCAAATTCACAAAGGCCTAATTAAAGCTGCCTCTAAATATATTTTATTTAAAAAAGTAAACACTATTAAAGGCATTAAAGAAACTAATCCTTTCAAACATTCTCAACTCTATTATCACTATAAAGAAATTCTTTCTCTCAAAAATTATACCAATTTATCTAATTTTAATATATTACTTCAAAACTACTTGTCTAAATACCCTGATAATACAATTCAAAACCTATTATCTACTCTTTCTTATCTTTAAAATGAACTTTATATTATCAAAACTGCTTTTAATCATTATTAAAATCAAATTACTTATAATGAAATTAAACAAAAATTTGAGAATCAGAACAAACTTTTTTCTGAAACAACTTACTCTTAACTGACTATAATAAAATACTTAATGCAATTCATATGCATTTTACTACTTATTTTAAATCCAAACCTCTGAAAGCTATTTTACCAACTAGTAAATATTCAGATCTGTATAAACCACATTCTGAACTTGAAAGTTACTACCAAAATCTTATTCAAGAAATCACACAACAAGAATGACAAGAGATTATTTCTAATTTTCTAAATCAAAAAGCTGCTAGCCTCTCTAAAATCTGTTATAACATATTAAAATATACAAGTTTCAAAGTACAAAACTTTTTTAGACTCTTTTTAAACAAATATTTTTAACTTCAAAAAGTTTCTACAGAATATAAATCTTCTAGTATCTTTCTTATTTCAAAAAAATCAAACTAGAACTACACTCTTACTCAAGTATGACCTATATTCATTATTAAACTATTTTAGAAAACTTTTACAAAAATTTTCATATCCAGACTAGACAAGATTATTACTTCTAATAATCTTCTTTCTAATCTTAACTTTGCAGTCTCCAAAAATTCTTCTACTTATATTTTAATTCAAATTTTACATAATGCAATTAAATACTACAAAGCTAATACAAAGAAACTTGGATATTATTTTAAGATATGTCTAAAGCCTTTGATAAAATTAATATTACAAGACTTCAAGATGCCTGCAAATGAATTGGCATTCCAACTTCTAGTATAAATCTTATTATAGAATTATATACCTCTTGATTTGCTAGAATTATTATTGATTATAGCCTAACACAACTAGTTCAAGTTAAATCTGAAATAGAGCAAAGAGAAACCTACTTACTCTTACTCTAGAAAATCTAATATAATCTTATTCTTTTTTTTTATTAATCAAAAATATAAAAATCAATTTCTCAAAATATCTGCACAATTACTTTTTAATATTATTTTTAATACTTCTGCTCAAACAATTACTATTCCTCTATTAGCCTATATGGATGATACCACTTGGCATTGTGAAGACCCATTTACAATGCAAAATATACTTAATAACACATTTACTCTTTACAAACTTAACAATATCAAAATAAACTCTTTCAAATCAGATTTTTTATATATTAAACTCAAATTATCTACTTCTTTTTTAACAATTCTTATTGTTAATAATCAACTTATTTCTCCTAGAAGACCTTAAGACATTATCTGATATTTAGACATATTTTATGATAAAAACAGCTTCTTAAAACCAACTCTTAATACTATCTTTAACAAAATTGAAAACTTTTTTAACCTTATTAAATACAAAAAAATTACACTATTACAAATTTCAGCTCTTTTCAATCTTATTCTTTAACTCTCTCTGGAATACTTACTACAAATAACCTCAATTTACTAAAATATTCAAACTAGACTCTTTCAAATATTTACTATTCAATCCAAAAAAATGTTAGCACTAGCAAGAAATACTAATAATATTACTTTTACTAATCTACTATCCTTTAATCTACTAACTCTTAACAATATTTTACAAAAATTAAGTGCTTCTAACATTGAACATATTTTTAGTTCTACACCTTTACTTAATACTATTGGTAATTTGCAAACTAAAACCTGATTTCTTAAAATTTGATAGTCTAAACTCACAATAGATATACTTAATATTCACTATTACAAAACACAAAACTTTATACTAATTTTTTATATTTGCTAATTTGCAAAACACAATATCTCATTATCAAACTTTTTACCATTATTATAAATCTTTACAAATTACAAAATAATATATAATGTACTTCCTTTAAAATTATTCAACCTAATTATTCAAAGTTTAAGAAACAACAGAATCCTATTTCTTAAACAAATTACAAAAGCAGACAACTTACATTTTCTTCTATAGAATATTATATATTTGTGAACTAACAAATCTACACAAGGTTGTCAACCAACATGGTTTATACAAATCTTTTCTTCTAACAAAATTGCAATATCACTACAACCTAGCCTCATTTAAATCTTCTTTCTAAAAACTTCTTTATTAACTTGATAGACATTCTTTTCTTTTTTTTAACACATTTCTTTTCTTACAAAATCTTTTACAATAACAATCAACAAATCTTCCTTTTGCAACAAATTTATTTCCAACAAACCAATTTCTACTAACTCCATTATCACTTATTTGGATTTACTATGATTACTTTCACCTTACTTCTAATAATCTCAAACTTTTAATCTATTAGTATTCCTTACAATCAACTTAAACTCACTAAAAACTTATTACAAATTGACTTTAATGAAATTCTCTCACTTATTCATATTAACAATTATATATCTTCTTAATCTTTATCTTTTTCTTATCCTTCAGTAAACTTAACTTCTTCTAAAATATAATGCATTCAACAAATTGTTAAATTAACTTCATATAAAAATTAATTAATCAAACTCTACTCTTCAATCAAAAACTCTAACTTAGACAACTTAATCTTTCATACTGATGGTTTTATTAAAGACTATCAAACATCAAATATTAAATTAGACATAGGTTGGATTTGTAAAACAAACACTAATATAAATTTTAATATAAGTACAAAATCATATGCTGATACTAATTACACTAAACTTGAAGTAGTTCTATCACTTTTTTTAGTTATATCATCTAACATTACTGTTACAATTTATCTCAACAACAAAACAGCAATTAAAAACCTATAATACATCTCTTTCTTAAAACAATTACATATTAAAAATTAGGATATTATTTCTTTAATCAATTATTTCAAAACTCTTAAAAACCTCAATATATAATTTTTAAAAATTAAATTATATACAAATTTATTTCATAACTAAGCAGACTCCTTAGCCAAATGAGGAACTTCTAAACCCATTCTTGAACTATTATTGCCAATTACTCAAACTTAGTTTCTATAGAATAATCATCTTATACTATTCAAAATTTATAATTTTATCAAAAATATTATTACAATTCAAGAACTTTTATTCTTGTTTACACTTAAATATTTCCAAAATATCTCAAAACCTAACTGAACTCTCAACTTTTAAATAATCAAATCTATAGAACATGACATTCAAAAATGCTCCTTTTGTATCAAAATTTATATAAACAACCTGCCCACTATGAAAAATCTTAATATATGCTATTCTTATCTTTATACAACATCAACATGCTCCCAGTATATAAACTTTAAAAACACTCTCTATTTTTTTCTCTGTACAGGCAATAATATTAATATAAACCAAGCAATTCTTAATACAATCCAATTAACACTCATCTTATTTCAAATATCTAATAGTTTAATACCTTTTATTTTTAATATTATTTTAAACTTCACAGCCAATTGCACCAATTCTAATTATCAATCTATCTTATATATCATATCTGGTACTTTCTTTATAACAATCTACAATAATATCAAAGTTCTTTTAAATAAACAAACAAATATCTTTTTGATTAATCTAGTCAACAATCTTCTCATCTGATACTATTAAGACATATGATTTATATGCAATATATCTCAACATTAATAAGAACTTGCTTAAAATATAACTACTAAAACTAAACATACAAATGTCACTTTTTAATAATATCTACCTCTACTAACAACTTTTCAAGAGCTATGCAAACTTTCAACATTATACCTACAATTAACAAATAGCTTTTACAAAGTTTTATTCTAACTACATGCTTTATATAATATCTTGACTCTTATCTAAGGTTTTCTCTAACCTATCTTAGTTAGAAAATAATTTAAAACGATTATTTATAGTACTTATTAGGAAATAGAAAGTGTAATATTACATTGGATATCTATTTTTTTAGCAACATAAATGTAGTTTAGAAATCTTTATTTTAGGAATTTTTTTTTGTAATTAAATTTCTTATTGTATTTTAAAGTTTTTACTATAATATTATATAAATAAATAAAAAAAAAAATAGTTTCATATTTTAAAATTTTAAAATTTATATATAATATTTAGTATAAAATCTGTATAATAATGTATAAACAACCTAAGTATTAAAAGTATATATATAATTAGTTGTAACTTTTTATATAAAAAAGTTTTTAAAGTTTTTTGTGTTTATATAACTTGAATAAAAATTAGTTCTTAGTAACAGTAACTTTAATTTTAAAAAAAATTTATATATTTAAATTTAAAATATTTTTAGTATTATTTAAAACCATATTAAAAATTTATGTTTATTTTTTTTAAAGTATTAAATAAACTTTATTTTTTTATTATTTTTTTTATTATTTTTATTATTATTTTTTTTATTATTTTTATTATTATTTTTATTATTTATAATTTATATTTAAAATAGTTTAATTATATATTATAAAAATTTATAATTTTATTATTTAATATTTAATAAAAAATTATTTATTATAATTTTATATAATAATAAATATTTATAAAATAATTTTTTATTTAAATCAAATTATATTAAATTATTTTAATTTAGGTTGTTATATATTATTTAAATTTAAAGGTTTAATTAATATATAAAAAGAATTAATAAAAAAGAAACAAATTATTTTTAGCAAATTTTTTTTGATTTTTAAATTAAAATAACTCAACAAATATCTAATAAAATTTACTAAAAATTTTTTATTTTAATCTTAAAATTATATAAAATTAAAATCAAAGAATTTATTAAATTTAATAAAATAGTTGTTAAAATATTTAAGCTTAAAGTTAAAAAAACTTTATTTAGAAAAAATTTGTTTTTTTTTATTGACTTACTTCATATATATAAAATTAATATATTATATTATTTATAATTAAAAAATTTTTATTAATTAGTTGATATGATTTATAAAATAATAAATTATAATATAATATTTAATTTATATAATTAATCAAATATAGAAAAGTTATTCTATATTTATAAATATGAATTGTTCAGATTTATTTAAAAATAAGATGTATATAAATTATTTTTCATATAACCTAAATAGTATAATAGAATTTTATATAGTAAATTAAAATGTATTACTAATAAAACTTTTTTATTTATTAATTAATTTTTATAAAAATTCAATAATATATAAATTTAAATAAGTTATTTCTTATATTAAAATTTTATAAAATATTTAATTTAAAAAAATTATATTTATATATATTCCGAATTTTCTCTAAATGTCTTATATTTTTTTCTAATTATACAAAAAGTTAACTTTAATTGGCTAATTTCTGAGAAATTATAAAAGAATTTTAATAGTAAATTTTTATATCTAATTTTTAAAAATTCATATCAATGAGTTTTAAACTAATTTTAATAATTTTATTACTGTTAGAATTATAAGAACCTACTTTACAACTTAAAAGCTTAAAAAATATTTAATTAGTAAAAAATTTCATAATTGAAATTACAAAAAAAATATACCATCAAGTTTATATATAATTTTAAAATATTACACTCTACCTTTAAAAAATTATTTATAAAAGAGTTTAAGAAACAATAATTTATATTTATTTTTAAAAACTTTTTTGAATCCTCTATCCGAGAACTGCTTAATACTTCAGAAGGTATTGCTAACATTTCTTTAGAAAGCAAAACAGCTAAGTGATTAAGAAAACTAATGATAACTTTCTTTTGAATAGTCAATTCTTTTACTAAAATATATAATATACTGAATTTTAGACCTTTGAGAACTTTCTTAAATAATTTGCACCCATTTATTGAGGCCTTGATTAATATTTTATGTTAATAGGCAATGTTAACCATGTCATTTATTGCTTAGACCTACTAAGAATACAACTTTGTTATAAACCTAGTCATAAGATACACCACTACGTGATAACTAGGACGAGTAAGCTAACTGTTTAGCTGAAACAAAGTATCTTTTCAGGTAAGTGTTTTATTATATATTGGTTCGCATTTAAGTATTTAATTTGTATTATTGCAAATTGACCGTGTAGTTAACATAATAAAAGTCGTATATCGCGCATACTTAACATGTCAGGTATAAATAACCCCTAAATGTAATTAGATATCACAACGATTAATTGAGTAATCTTCCTGGCACTTTTGAAGATTCATAGTGCGAAATGCGAATCTTAAAGTTTAGCCAATCAGCACAAAATCTCGACCATCGTTTATTATTATTATTGCGATATAATGAACTCACTTTACTGGCCAAAATATTTTCCAGTAAGTTTCATTAGGGTTACATCCTATAACCTATATTAGGGGTAGGGTTCTGCAAGTGCCGGGCACGTGCGGTGCCTGGCACTATATTTTACTAGTACCCGTGCCTGGCACCTACAGAATCCTAATTAAGGGATTATAAACTATCTTAATCTGACGCAGATATTAATTTGACGCACAACAGTATTATTTTAAAGGTAATTATCTCTTAGGTTATCATATAAACAAGTTTTCTTTTGCGTATTTTTATTTTTATTTTTTTAGAAAGAATTTTAACTTTTTTTTTATAAAATCTTAAGATTATTTTGCTTTGTAAAAAGAAAATTTACTTATTTTATGATTAAATTTGGTTTATTACATACAACATATATACTAAAATGGTTCAACTAATTGAAAGATGTGGTTATTTACTAACTGAGCATACATATTCTTTAGTAGAATATATATATAATAAATATGCTGCAATAAATTAATTTATTTAAAAAAAATATGTGTTGTAAGAACGAAATTTAAGTGGAACTTCCTAATTAAATTAAGGTTAGAGTACGTAAGAATTTTCAATTATTATTATCGGTTATTGTTACAAATTTTATATTTGGAATTTATGATGTAATTCTATTTCAAAACGCCTACCCGCAAGTTATCGGTACATAGAAATTTAAATTTGGATATTTTAGTTAATTTGATCTTCAAAAGTTTGAGCCACATAAAGAGTCACACAAAAACAATACATAATATCGATATTACAATATTATTCCCGTTTACTGCGCACGTGCATACGTATTGGTACATACTACGTATACATTAGCATTGATATTTATTAAATTTATTCAGATTTTCTACTGTACGTAAGTAAAAAGAAATGCTATACAGCATATATATAAAATACTTAAAGTAATCATATATATTGAAATAAATTAAATTAAATTGATATATTTTGATTTCCTCCTATTGATGAATTGTCCGAGATTACCGGCTTGCCAATAAAAGGCGAATAGAAGTTATTTTCTCGAAATTGAGATAAATAATTTCCTGGTAAAAAATTAGACAATTTAGAGTGTGCATCCATAAGCCGACCATCTTTTGTGATGGTGGCATTAAAGAGCACTGAATTGTCATCAATGGTTCCATTGATCTATATAAGAGTTTTTTTTTTATTAGTTAATATTTTAGAATAATGATATAAAATTCATAATAATTCATAATCTAAACAAACCAAGTCTTTCATAAAGGGATAGAGTGACCTGCTAAAATGTTCACTACTTTCACGAGGAATTTCTGTAGGCAAAATATCTACAGCCATGATCTGTGTTCCTTTACCTTCGTCTCTAACATATATATGTAAAGTGTAAGTTCAGAATCTAAAGATGTTGCAAGTATAATTTAAAAAATAATTTGCATACTTTTTATGTTCAACATTTTCGACAGCATCTATATAAAAGAATGGATCATCGATAGTTGTTGAATGAGAAAATTCTAAAGCGCCCTAATAAGACAAGAAAAATTTAATTGTATAAAATTTTACAAATAAAAGAGCCTTTTAAAATTTACTTACCTCAATATCGCAACTTATATCAGCAATGCACAACAATCTGCTATTATTAGAGTTTTTTTGTATCTCGCAAAGTTGATCTTTGGTAATAAGTCGAGGATATCGCGAGTCCCAATAAGAACCATGAATAAGCATTGACGTGTACGGAGCGATCTATGATGAAGTTATAGTGAGTGAAAAAGAAAGTTTACATGACTGAGTGAGAAATGCTTATTACCTTTGTATGAAATAGTGAATGATAATTGCCAGGATAATTGTAATAATCTTCTTTTGTACCAAACTTTCCGGTTATTTTGTTAATTAAATAGTCTTCAAGATACACTTGACATCCATATACTTTACGGTTGCTAAATTTATCTAAAATATAAAATATGCAAAATGAATAACTGAAAATCTTACAAGTTATTTTATGCGAAATACATACGAGGTGCCTTGATACATTCTTGCAAATCTTTTACTCTAATATATTCGTGTGGCAGACATTTAAATATTTCTTGCACGCCCTATTAATATATTATTAAATAGATTATTAATAAATAACAGATATTGGCTTAAACAAATCTTTTAAAAAAAAGATCAAAATTTTTAAAGGAATTCATTTTTTTACATTAGAGACGTTTCCAGTCCCAGTAAAGACAAAAGTCATAGGATTAAAATCATTTGGAAGACCTTCATCGGAAATTACGTCACCTATATCTTTAACAGCAGATTTTGCCAACTCTAAAGACTTGTACGTATGAGACATAGCGATATGCTACAAAAATATAAAAATTATAAATAAGCTATTTATAAACTGATTATATAAATTGTTATATGTTATATACCATAAATGGAGTATTATAGCCCAAGCCTAGAAGTCTTCGTCCCAAACCGTGAAGTCCATCGATCATTCCTATATCACATTTCGAAATGAATAAATATTGTTACTAAAAAATAGTAATAATAAATTATTTCATTTTATTTTTTTATTTACCAGCATAACCAGCGTGGGTCCCGAATAAAACTAAACGTCGTTTTTGTGCATCAGTCATTAATTCATAATCAATTAACCTAATTTTCTATAAAGATAATTAAGTAGGAACGTTTATACAATTTATATCGATATCTATATATTCAAAATATTTATTCTACCTTATCAAGTATATCTTGTAACATATACATGTTATATAACTGGCCTTTATGAGTATGTGAAAAGAACATATAAGTTTTATTCGGAATTAGAGATTTTGTTGGGACTTCTTTAATTCCCAAAATAACATCTGCGTTTGAGATATCTTCCTGAACAATCGCTCCAGCCTAAGGAGGGATATAATAGTTATATTAATCTAGAAGAAAACATAAATTAAAATTGAAAAAAAAACATCAAATATATTATTACATTTATGAATTTATTATTGTTAAATATTCGTTTATTGCATGGCTGAACATATATTTTAACACCAGTTTCTTTTATTAATCTAGAAACAGTATCTGGTGTTAAAGCCACACGACGTTCCCAATGACTTTTATCTTCACGTCTTAACGCAATAGATTGTAAACGACGAACTTGATTATGATAATAACTTTGAAAGCGAGAAGCAGAAAGAAAATAAATCGATTTCGTTTTTACATTCATTTTACAAAGCATATTCGTATAGCAGATCTTAAAAGAAAGATATATTGAAAAATT
This sequence comes from Cetraspora pellucida, assembly GCA_910591915.1. Classification (NCBI taxonomy): domain Eukaryota; kingdom Fungi; phylum Glomeromycota; class Glomeromycetes; order Diversisporales; family Gigasporaceae; genus Cetraspora; species Cetraspora pellucida. The sequence goes on along the minus strand of CAJVQA010004057.1, from coordinate 5,862 downwards.
TCCCCGTGCTGAATAGAGTATATTATTATTTATATATAGAGATCAATGATAATTACTTCTCGTACATACTAATTATAACGTGAGGATGTGCGTATTTTTCTCACGCTTTTTATGGAAAAACTAACAATAAGTAATATAATATTTAAATATATTATAATACGTATTATTTGTCAACAAACAAATAATGTCACACACTATATCTTCAAAGTTCTGTGTATGCAGCCAATATTCCTATCAAGTGAAAAACCGTATCATGGGATCGTGCGAATAAAAAGACCAAGATAACATTCATTGAATAGTTCCTGAAATAGAGATGTAATTTTATAAATTATGTACGTATAAAATAAAAATCATATGACTAATCTAACATTGTAAGAATGCATATGTATTCAATTGATAAGAGACTTGTTATTTATAGGAACAGATTCTGTAATCACTATAATTACTATAAAAATATTGGCTTCAATACCAGGCGAAATCAAACTGTTAATTTTATCAGCATTAAGATTAATTAATGCCATGATAGTTAAAATAATTGTCGGAGTGATAAATCTTCGGGATCTTGAGTGTCGGACCCTTAACTATCGAGATTACAATTCAATAATGGTCATATAACCGGCCTTTAACAAAGTAGACCGAAATAGCGGTCTCGACCTTTTTATATATCTTTTTACAGTGTAAATAAATATTTGCACGGAAACTATATTTAGCTTTCATTGATGTAAGCATATGGTAAAACTTCTTCATTAATCTTCGTTTAATAGTGACAAATTGCCATAAATAATTTTCTATTAGTCATTTGCCATATCAGATGTATGAAATCCATGATTCCTCAGTATTTTCTACGCAAAAACAATCTGATTTTTTACGATAAGACCGCAGCCCTATAAGATCGGCATCAATATAAGAATGAATCGAGTGCTGTTCCGGGCAACATTGCGTAGGATTTATCGAGTGACGGTAGGTACACGGACAAAATCCAAATTAGTTTTAGTATTATTAATATTTTAAATAGTGTGGATTTTTAACTGAAAGGATTTGAAATTCATATAACATGTCACAATTAATTTGAATGAATTCTTGAACCGATTGTGCTCTTATCATTATGCGTATAATCAATTTACGGAGAATGTCAATTTTCAGCCTCATTTTATGATTTGGATTAACGTTGTATCAGATGATGGTCATTTGAACATCCTCAAAAAAGGGAAATATCTAATAAGTTCCTATAACGATGGTCTTAATGTATTCACGTGATTATGAAGGGCAATAAGGCTATTGATTAGTTCTTTTTAAGGGTTTGTATTACTCGCGAATAAGTAAAGCCGTAGTCAGCTACGTACGCATAGCTTTCCATCAAACGTTAATGTTAGGGGTAAGTTGTTAAGTATGTAGGTCCGTACGTGCGTACTTAACTAAATAGATTTACTCGTTATTACTAAATTTAGTGTTGAATTATTTATTTAGTGTCAGACCTGTCATCGAATGGTGATACACGATGCATTAGTGAAGTGGGCCGGAAATATGCCTAGCGTTACAAACCTAAAATTTTCGCTATTAAGTATTGGTTTGTTTTAATCATATGTTACTCCTAATATTAAAATTTGATTTGACTAGATAGCGAGCTTTTTTTGGGCATACCCGTCAGGGATGAGCCACTAGAATACGTATAGCGATAAGAACCAACGAGTTAACAACTGGTTTTGGATTGTTGTTTAACATACATAGAAGAACTTGTAATAGAGATGTAGGGTTACAGAAGAGTCGAGTATGTTAAATAAAGAATCAAATTGGTTTGGTCCAACCAGACGACAGGAACAGCTGAGATAACTTAGATATTTGAATCTAAACATTATACAAGTTTGAATTTAAAAATAATTCATACAAACCAAATAAAAATATACAAAATTAATAAAAATTACAGTTAGAGCTAGTGTTTGAAACCGGTTTTATTTTTCTTATGTTAAATTCGGTTTTAATCGGATTTAACATAAGGAAAATAAAACTGGTTCCAAACTCTAGTTAGTTTAGTTATTTAATATTCAAAAGAAGCTTGAAATCTGAGTTTTTGTTTGCCTATTGAATTCTTGAATAGCTTCAAAATTTATTAAGATATGAGCTGTGAAAGTAAATGACCGGATAAAGATCCCCACAAGAGAAGTACAAAACCCGAATGCGAATTGCATTCTTTCAAATATTTGAGCTGCCTATTAAAAATGAAATACTCATATTAACAATATAAATTCTCAACTATGTAATTAGATTTATGTAACTTATGCGACATTTGTGCAGAGCATCTTATTTGGCGGTTTGTAAAATTTTGTGAATTTATAGATCAAAAAGAAATCACTCGATTTTTTGATAATTTCATATTCAGATATTGAAGTAGTTTTATAATCACGATCAAAAACATCTAACGATCGTGCATTTCTTTTTTTTTTTTTGCAAATCACAATAAATAATACTAGTTTACTGCCCACGCTTATAAATCAATGGTGCCGAAACTTTAATTTGTTTCATTGATTGTTTATTTAGCTCATGTTGATCTCCAAACTGAGAATTAATAATCATTGCTGGTGCATAATTGTAAAAATCGATTGCAGAATCGAATGTCTGAATAAACGTCTTTTCGTTATTTACATTCAAACCTTATTAGAGCAAATAGAACTTAACGAATGTATTTATTGCATCATCAAAATCACAAAACAACTGACATGGGTCAGCTGAATCAGAGGAGAAAGAGGATGAGACAACCTTCAAACGACCTTCAACTTTGTACAAATATAAGTTTACGAAAGATCCTTAACAACCAAAACATTGAATGACCCAAGTCAAGCTGAATTAGATTCCTTTAATAAAGAATCCCATTATTTAATTATGTCACAAATGTGTGATATGTATCTAAATGTAGAAATATTTGGAAACTTTACCATTTATTAAACATCGTCAAAATAATTAATAATAATAAAAAAATCTTACAAAACATAATTGACCGTAATAGTGCTGTTTAAGATAAGGATGGATGAATCGTTTAGATAAAGTTATTCTAGCATTTCTATATCATGTTGAGGATTCATGTAGTCTAAGGTGAATGCTTGTAAGATCAAAAAAACAAACTATAATGATTAATATAAGAAAAAAATTTAATTTGTAAAGGCATGCTTAAGTTATAGAGCTCTTACCTGGGTCAGTTGACTCATATGACTTTAACAGTGCTTACCAAAATTTACTTATTATAATTTTAATAGTGATTATAATTACTTTTACAATTACAAATTGGCGATCATTTTTTTTACAAGTTTTTCAACTGCAATTTCTTGACAACCCACTTAATAATTTGGGTCGATTTTTTTTTATTTAATAGTAAATTAAAAAAAAACTATTATTTACAGTTATTAATATCACATAAGGTATTTATTAGTTTTGATTACAGCAGAAACATAATTTCAACAAGATTTTTAAAAATCAAACCATCAAGATTAAACCATTCCTCTTGCAGCAAATTGAATAGTTTTGACTTGATGCTTGGCAGAAGAATATGTTTACAAATATGATGTTCCAATTTATTCTAAATATGTTCAATGAGATTGAGATTGGGGTTGCATGAAGGTTAGGAAAGTTGATCAATATCATTTTCTTTAAGTCAATTCATAATAAAAGTTGAAGTATAAATTCTCAAATTGTTGTTTTGAAATAGATATTTTTTTTCATCAACAATGTTTTCTAAACTTCTTAAAAAAGATAACAAGCAATTATGAAGAATTTTGATATAATTTTTCAAATTCATCTTATCAAAAATCTGAACTAAAAATCTAGGAATCATAATAACTAAAACATTCTCAAATTATTATACTCTGTTTTCCTAATCTAAATATAGGAATTAAACAATTTATATTATATTTTTCTTTTAGTTTCTTTCAAATATACATACAACTATCATTTTAAACTATGATTTGTCATTTTAAATAATATTTTTCTACTTTTTATTCTAATATTCTTATTCTTTAGCCTATTCCAAATAATCCAAATAAGTGATTTTATTTATGAATGATTTTCTCTTTTCAACCTGGTCAAAAAATCCTTCTTTATAAAGATGACATTGTATGATATATGTAAACACCTTAACAAATATTAATTTTACAAATTTATTTATCAAAATATTTAAACTAGTCTTTCTATCATCTTTTAAAAGATATATAAAATGATGAGAACTATATTCAGTTATTTTAAAGCCTATTTTAGAATGAAAAAAGATTTTAATTCTTTTTTTTTTTATAAAAAGAAACATTGTTATAGATGGTACTCTTTGGTAAGTCTAAGATTTATATAATCTTTGCTGATTGTATATTACTTCTTTAAGTACTAATAATTTGAACATGTTGATTCTTAGTAAATTGTTTTTTTTGTTTTATAATAAAAAAAAATTAAAAAAAAAATATAGATCAAATAGACTGACTTTTAGTATAATTGTAAAAAAAAATTGTATTTATAGTAAGAAATTTGTCTTAAAAAAATTATTGTATAATGTGAGTCATAATTATCGATTGTATATAATTTTGAAAATTTTAGTAATCTTTGTCAAAAGAGTGTATCTCTTTAAATGCATACTCTTGGGTCTAAGCATAAGTAAGTATTTAAAAAGATGTGCATTTAAGAATATTATATATATTATACAATTTTAATTAACTTTAATTAAAAGTTTTTTTTTATTTTTATTATTAAATATAAAATTTCTAAAATATTTTAAATAAAATAACTTATTGATAAATATCAAATTTTCTAATTTTCAAAGAACAATAACTTTTGACTTAATAATTAGTTATTTGTCAATTTAGGTTTATATTTATTTATTAAACTTTAACTAAATATATTATAAATTTATAATTTTGATTTTTACAATTGATCATCTTTTTATTACTATAATAATTACCAAATCATATATTTAAATTTTATGTTTTTTTAATAAATATCATAAAGAAATAAAAGTCTTAAATATATTATTAAAACAATCCATATCTGATTTTTATTTTAGCAAAATTTTACTAGAATTATCTATTTTAGTAAGGAGAGTTTATAATTTTTATTTATTTATTATTTATTTATTTTTATTTATTTATTTTTTTATTTTTATTTTATTTTTAGATAAAAATACAATAGTGACCTGTTGTCATGTAACCTTATATAATCAATTAATATGTTAAAGATTAGTAATCATATAAATAATTATGTAAAATTTATTATTTATGTTTTTTTATTTTTTACTAACTTTTATACTTTTTCTTTTTTAGATACTTTTCATTATTAGTATCATTATTGTTATTATTAGTTAGTTTTTTGTTATTATTAATATTATTGCTAGTGTTATTAGTTAGTTCTTATCATTATTGGTGTCATCACTGATGTTATTATTTAGTTCTTTGGTGTGTATTTAGTTATTGATATCTTTAGTAGACTTTTCTTTTATTTTATTTGTTCTTTATACTAATTTTCATACTTTTTCTCTTTTAGATCCTTTTCATTATTGATGTTATCACTGATGTTATTAGTTGGTTCTTATTATTATTAATGTTATTGCTGGTATTATTAGTTAGTTTTTTGATATATATTTAGTTATTAATGTCTTTAGTAAGTTTTTTTTTGTTTTATTTATTCTTTGTACTAACTTTTACACTTTTCTCTTTTAGGTGCTTTATGTTGTTGGTGTTATTACTAGTGTTGTTAGTCAGTTCTTATTATTATTAGTATTTTTTTTTTTTTTTTTTTTTAATCTTTGGCAGCCTTGCCGGTCACCTTTATTAAGATTCTTGCATACACAACTTTGCATGAAGTTGGCTTAAATTTTGGCCCAACACCCCTCGGCTG
>CAJVQA010004056.1:0-18220 GCA_910591915.1 Cetraspora pellucida | reverse complement strand
CCTATGGTTGCCCCCTGTGGTTGTAATGCAACCATTAGCCAAATATACTATCAATAAAATCCTGGGTCACAAGTACTTATCTTAATATTTAAAAAAAAAAATATATTTGCATAGAAACATAACTATTTATCAAATTTATTAAAATCCTAAAAGTAAAGTTAAATAACTTGCTAATTATGCAAGTATATGATCTAAAAATGATATGATATAATCATCAAAGAATAAGGATTAATATAAAATTATCAAGGATATAGGTTAATTAGTAAGTTTTAAAATTATAAACCAAGTTTTTAGGTGTGGAAATATTTTTGTCATCCTCTGTATCTTTATAAAGTTCATCCAAATCCTGATACCTATCTTTCCAACTTCTTCTCTTTATTCCTTTACTATCTAACTCAGAATCTGACAGACTTCCTAGACTCCTAATCTAGATAGTCCAGTGTAGTATACCTTGGTATCCTTTTCCTCTGGTGATTTCAGTGGCCTGGTTGGTCATATGTTCCTTTACATATCTTTTCATTCAGTTGCATATCTGCTTATTTCTTATTGGAGTTTTCTGGACTTCTATCAGTCTAATAGCACTGTTGAAGGCTTGTGCTACTCTTTATTTAGGGATTTTCAAGTAGGCTTCCATCTTCTCAGTTTCTTGGTCTTCTACATCTGATGGTCTTATTATAGGTTTGTATCAAAGTCTTATGTAATACTAGTTATTAACATTTCTCTATGTATATATAACATTACACTTCATAAAATGTTCTAGGCTTCCAATAATAAGTAGAACCCGATTGGTTGTACCCAAGATTACAGATATCTAAATTCCACTAATCGACAAAAGACAGTTCACTGTAATATAGGTTAATTACCAAATTTTGTTATAGATAAGATTTGAACCTTAGATCTGTCACTTAGAGAATGACAACCCAATCACTACACTAGAATCGCCATCTTCTTATCTTAATAATTTGTAAATTATTGCAAAATTATTAAAAATCAAAAATCTTAAATACCTTCAGTTAATAGTGCAGATTCTAAAAAGCATAAAAAGTTATTACTTTCTAACTCCAATTCTGATAATTGATTTACAAAACTTTCTAATCTTTCTGGTAATATTTCTTGAGTCTTTTTTTAGTTTTCTTGGATTTATCTTTTTTGAAAATTTTCTTAGAACCTGCAAGCATAACTGAAAACATTTTCTAATATTTGTATATAAATTTAGTTATTATAAGTAAAAAATAGTGCTATTTTTATTATATATTAAAAATTACTTGTCCTATAATATCAAAAAAGTAAAACTTAAAAAAATGTAAGTAAATTTAAAGCAAACAAAAAACAAAATAAAAAAAATTTAAAATAAAAAATATTTTAAAAAAGAAAAGTTAGTTGAAAGCAAATAACAGTTAGTTAAAAATTCTTCAAATCTTTAATAGGTTTAAGTCTTTTAAAATATTTAAAAAGTTATGAAGTTTATTGAAGTTTTTGTAAAGTTTGTGCAGTTATGCAAAGATATTTAATAAGTTCTAAATAATTACAAAATTTGTTAATGTAATCAAATAAAAATATAAATAAAGTTAAATAATTATCTATATAAATATTAATCTGTAATTTATATTATAATATTAACTATTTAAAGAGATTATTTTTAATTTATTTAATCACAAATTGCTAACTCTTTCTAATGATTACTTGTACCAAAATTCTGCTAAAGAAAATTTTTATTTTCTTTAACAAACTATAATTAAATATTTTTAAAAATTATATTAAACTGTTTATTACTTAAATTTATATATATACCTACAAAATTTTACATTGCTAGCTCAAATATTAAATAAATTATTTAACTTTATTTTAAAATAATTTCAAAACACTTATACTTAAATCTGACCTAGGAAACTTGTCTTGTCTTTTAAGACAAAGTTGTTCAGCTTATCTTAGACTTCAATTTGATATATGTTTTACCAAAAATGGTTAAAAATTAACTATTTTATAAGCAAAAACTTCAAGCAGCTATATTTTCTAAAAATTTTAAAAATTTCTTTAAAATTTGGTTCTTTTCTTCTTATCCTCTTCAAATCTGAATCTCAAATATGTTTTAAAATACTACAAATTATTGGTTCAATCAATTGATAATTATTTTACAACTATTTTTTTTTAAATCTTTAATTAACTTATACAAAACAAATAATTACAAATTTGTATTAATGTTAAAATTATACAACCTTGTGTATACTTTATACTATTTTTAGCAGAAGTTATACAAGCCATACTATACTACAAGCCATACCAGCTACTAGTCACACCAGTCACTGTTATATCAGTTACAAAAAAGTAACACAGAGAGTATAATATTACACAAACTAAAAATTACTTTTTTTAGAAGCTGTCATTGTTCTTTTTAATATTTTTATAAAAATAACAAACCAGAATATCTACCTTAATTACTGATGAACCTGATTTTCATGACTTAAACTATTATTATAACAAATATTCAGATTGCTTTAGTATTAGTATCAAAGAATCTGATCCACTTACTTTACACATTTTAACCAAAAATATTAAACCTACAAAATATAAAACCAATAAGCAACAATACTACTTCTAAATGCCAACTTAACCCATCTTGTTCACTTGTCTTTGTGGTAAATTTTATACAAATTTTATCTCTAAACATTATAAAACTATTTACACTACACCTTTTCAACAAACTTTTAAATTAACTGCAATAGATATCTCTTCAACTACTGCTATTTCTAAAAACTGATTTAATAACATTGTTAACAAACTACCTAAATCATTTATTACTAAACAACAACAAAGCCTTCAATCAACTTCTCAAATTTTACTATTCTTCTTTTACATAGATCCATCATCTGTAGCAATTATTCTATATTTTCAATACTACCACTCATATACTTTATATAAAAAGAAAAATATTTCTTATGTTCTTATTCAAAACTTATGTTATATATCTGACTATTCTTATACTATAATCTTTAAAGGTTTCTTATATTATCAAGACTGTATTAACAGCCTCCAATACACTAAACTTAAACTTCTTTCTCAAATCAAAAAACTTACTAAAAAACAATATTTTATTTTTTACTTTTACTATTGCTTCAAATTTACCAAAGAGGAAAAAATCAAACTTCTCCAAAAACTTGCTCTTATAGACAAAGAAATTAAACAAAAATCTAAATCAAAACAAAAACAACAGCAACCAAAAAATACACCAAACTAAACCAGAGATACTTCCAAGAATTTGGACTGATTTTTTAATTATCTTATTACTAAAAACATGTAACAAAATACAAAACTTAATACAATACTTGCTTAACAACTTTTTAATTTGTTTAAAATTCATCTTCATAAATTTACTTCTGGTAAACTAATTCTATTTGCTTCAAATAATATTCAGTTAACTTTAAATCAAAAACCTTCTTAAAAACAAAATTTTAATTATCTACTTAAATCTATAGCAGCAAAAAGGCTAGAATTTCTTACTGATTTTCTTCATCAATCTAATCTATCATTCTCTTCTCAACTTAATATTCTCCAATATGCCTATATTTCAATACTTAAAAATTTATTTACCAAATTTGTTAAATTACTTTTTACAAAACTTAATTATTTATACATTTTTCATTTTCATTACTTAATTCCATTTCATTCAATCTCTAATTGATGCAAAGTAGCAATTAATTTTGCTCAATTATACCTATTTCTTTATAACAAATACCAAACAATCTATTATCAAAATTTTATTAACAAGTTAGAGCTTTATCTTTTTAGACTCTTAATGAAATATAATTTTAAATATGATGCCCCAAAACCTTTATTTAGTATCTATAACAATAACTGATTTACAATTACTGTTACTCTTAATATTTCTAAAACTAAATTTGCTAATACTTTTCGAATTTTATTACTTAAACCATATATTCATATCTTTAACACATAATACACAGACTTCTTTAAAGCTTATCAAAAGCAATTCACTAATATTAATGAAGACAAAGTCAAAAACTATATTAAATACCAAATTGCAACTATACTTACTAAGGAATGCAAAAAATTTCTACCTTTAGATTTCAAATTACAGAACCTATCTCTTTTCAAAACTGCCCTTTTCTAACTACCAAAGCAGCACTCTTTTATGTTTATATATATAAAGACAAGAACTGTAAACTCTATCAAAAGATACAGAACACAATTTTAAAAACATTTTTATTTACTTTTTTGACAAGTTCTTTGAAACCTTTCTAGCACTTTTAAAAGAAAATACTACTCTGAAAACAACACTTTTTACTCCTAACTACTCAATTTTTCTATTAAATTAACAATATATAGCAACTTTTAAAAAAACTATCCTACTTCATATACTAAATGAACTTGCACTTAAAGCAGACCAAAAGTTTGCTGAAATCAACACTACAGATACCAATTCCAAATATACTATATTCTATCTTTATTCTTATCTTAAAGCTTATTTAAATACTGCAGCTATAAATAACAGTATTACAGGTCTTAAACTTAACCAAACTTTAGACAAATTTATTTTATCTACTATTAATCCACATATTTTAGCATGCATAATTCTTTATTTTTATACTCAAAACCAATCTAAATTCTCTATAACACAAATTTAACTTGATTATAATCAAAAATATTTTTTGGAAATAGAAAAATTTATCATTAAATATTATGATATTAAAATTCTTTCGATATATAATGACACTCTTTTCCTATCCTCAACTGCTACATTTAGTTCACTTTTTTAATAAATCTTTTTATAGATAATATTAATACAGCTGTCACTTCCAAAATACTAATGTTTGTTACTAAAAGTGTACTATTTTTGGAAGAGAATAATGTAAGTAGATGGGCAGGAAAGCCTATTTACATGAAGGACCAAGCTAATGACAGTCAAACCCAATATACAAAACAGACTATAGTATCTTCTGCAACTGTAAAAACCAAGTATATGATGAGTGCATCTATAGAAAGAAAATCTAACTTCTCAGATAACAACTCATTACATCTTTCTAAAAATTTCTCTTCAGAAATTTTTTTACATCTATTTCCCAAAAATTACAAATACTTAACATTTTTATCAATATTTTAATAAATTTTAAAACTACTAATGTTGATTATGAATTATCAACAGATTATCCAAATAACACTATTGACTCACTAATTACCAAAACTATTAAAGAAAAAACCTTCACCCAAATTTCTAATCTTTTAAAAATGAATATTCAGAATACTATTTAGAACAATACATAAAAATCTCTATTAAAACATCTAAAAACAATATATATTGTTATAGAATAAATTATTATTATTTTATTATTATTAGTTACTATTATTATTATTTTATTATTATTATTATTTAGTATTAGTTATTTCATTATTGTATTATTATTATTACTAGTAGTTGCTAAAACTTTTTAGTCAATTAGTAATTGCTTAGTTGCTTAGTTGCTTAGTAATTAGTTACTTAGTAATTATTAGTTGCTAGAACCTTTTAGTTGTTTAATAATCAATTAGTTACTTAGTCACTTAGTTACTTAATACTTAGTTGCTTAGTTGCTTAATTGCTTAGTTACTTGGCTGCTTAGCTACTTAGCTTACAAATATATAAATCCTGCTAAATTCTTTAAGTACAATTAAGCAACAAACATACTTCTCCTCTTTATATTGTAAATACATTTTGGGATTCTTTAAAAACAGAAATCTAAAGATAGCTCTTTTTGTTATTACTTTAATAAATAGCTTTTGACTATAAACTGTATTGATACTTTCTCTTTAGAATAATTTCTAAAGACAAGATTTATCTTCTTTTAGTAAAATAAAATAAAGTTATTAATATTTTATTATCTTTTTCAAACTACCTCAGAGAAGGATATAGTTTCTTGACAATGTCTAACAGAAGCTATATTTTTCTTTTGGATATTGCATATACTTGTAAAAGATTCTCTGTATTATGTTATCATTATAGTATAAAAATTAAGAAGACTTTTACTTATAACATTTGGTGCCTTCTGGCAAAAAGGTTAAATTTTTAGAAAAAACAAGTCATCCTAAATGAAACATTCTCAGACATATTGAAAAAGTTATCTTGGCAAAAGATTCAGATGAATATTAGTTATTCTAGCAAGAAACCTGAATAAGTATTAGTTATCTTGGCAAGAGACCTGAACAAGTATTAGTTATCTTGGCAAGAAACTCAAATGAGTATTAGTTATCTTAGCAAGAGACCCAGACAAATATTAGTTATCTCGACAAGAGACCTGGATGAGTATTAGTTATTCTAGCAGAGTTCTGAATATAGAAACACCTCTTCTTTTATGGTTTACATTACTGCTGAACTCCACAATAAGAATATTCAAAGCCATTAACAAGTACATCTAATTGGATCTTATCTTGCAGTAAACATACTTCAAGTACAGCATTTAGATTTATCTTGTCTTCAGTGTTACTTCTCTCAATATACTAGCTTTTGCTCAAAATTTGGATGATTTTGGACTTAGTATTAAATCAACTTTGCAGCTTAACATTATTCCTCCCAAACTTAAAACAACTTTACTACCCTTATCACCTTATATCCAAACTGAATTACACTTTGTTTTTGCATTAAAGATATTATTTTTAGTTGTTAATACCAACAAGATATTGGTGATCTTAGAACAATTGCTTTAACTCTAGTTAGAAAATATACTAATTTTTTTTAACTTCTTACTTTATCTTTTGAATGCCAAAACACTTTTGACCTTTACCTTGATACTTCTCTAAGTTTTAGTTTTGAAAAACTAGAAGAATTTAGTCAACATCTTGAAAATTTAGAAAGTCCTATTCTACCACCTACTATTAATATTATTTTTACTAATAATATTTCTTTTTTTTATAATCTAGCAGATAATTTAGCTCTATATAGTAAATTAGTTACACCTACTGAACTTTTTAAAAGTCATTGAACTTTACAAATTCCTCTATTACTTACTGACAATTTAGAAATAGAATAATATATTATTGCTTCTGTAAACCTTACAAAAACCTTTAGCTCACATCACACTCCTACTAATTTATCTCAACAAATTCTTAAAAATAGTCTTTCTCCTTTACCTCTACCTTAATTTGCCCTTTCTTAATCTTAATCTATTACTATCCAATTTCAACCTATAGTTATTTAATCTCAACCTTAACTTCTTTCTCTATTTCCACCTATTCTTAATAATCTTTCTAACCTACTTGATAACATGGCACAACAAGCTTTACAAAATGCTGCACAAGCTATAGCTAACCTTACTAATGCTTTAAATGAAAGAAAAAAAGCTCTTATAAAGGCTATCTTCTTTTATAGTAATAGAACTCAAGACTCAAAACAATGGCTTGAAGATTTTTGAAAAACTGCTACTGCTAACAAGTAAGATGCTACTCAAAAATTAGAACTTACTCCTGTATACTTAAAATAAATTGCATTAGATTGATGGCTTAGTCTTCACTCTGCTCTAAATGCTTTTGATGATAATATCAATCAAGACAAAAACTTTAAACATCTTTTTAGACTTTATTTCTATATATCTAAGCAAAAAGCTATTTGGCAAAAACAGCTTTTTGATATCAAACAAGACTCAGACATAGTAGATGCCTATATTAATCATTTTAGACAATTGAAAAAACAAGTTGACCTTGGTGATGCTTTCTCTGTTAACTTTACCAAACAACTATTTATTCAAGAACTATGTTCTGAATTTTTTATCAATATGCAAATTAGTGAACCTGCTAACCTAAATGCTGCTATTACCTCTGCAAAATAATTAAAAACTAGACATATAATAGCTACTAACACTATAACAAAAACAGACCAAGCTATTAAACAGCTAACAGATCAAATTGCCAAATTTAGTATCAACTTGGCACAGCAACAGCAATCACTCCAACCTTAATTTGCTAACTATGCAGCTATATCTAATACTAACAAGTCTTAAGTCAAAGATTCACATTACTGTTACTATTGTAGACATATAGAACATTTTATTGCTAAATATAGAATTAGATAAGCTGAACAATAATCTAACTAAAGAGATAACTATATAAGAAATAACAGATGTAATTAAAGATCTTGCTCTTGAAGTTGTAACAGATCTTATTATTAAAACTCTTCTAGAAAAAAAGAAAACTTTAGAGAAAGAAACAGATACTTAGACTCTTATAATAGTGATAGAAGAAGCATTAGTTTTTACTCACTCTTACCTTACTATAAAGATATTAACTATCTTGGCCATGAAGATTTTTTTTCTACTCCTTCTGTTACAACACTAAAAAAATAGGAACAATTCCTTAACAACCCTTCTATTTGTACAGCTTTGTCTGCCTATCTGTATGAAGAAGCCAAAAATGCCAATCTAGTTCAATCTTCTACTTATACTACTTTTGTAAAATGCAACATTCAACTTAGAAACAGACTCTACCAAGCTATCATTAATAGTAGTGCTGCTATTAGTATGATTACTTATCAAACTGTTAAAGAATTAGGACTCAAAATTAAACAAGCCTCTACTAGTCTAATTGTTATAGCAACTAGTATTTCTATATGTTTTTTAGGAATTATTAAAAACCTCTTTATAGAAATTAAAGAAATGATCATTCTAATCACTGTTGAAGTTGTTTCTGCTACTTTTTACTCTTTTTTTCTTAGTAATAACTAGTTCAAGAAAGTTGGTATTAGTTATAATTAAAAGAATGATTGTTATTTATTCAAGTAGAATAACAAAAAGGTTTCAGTACCAACAATCTATGAATATAACTATGCCTTACCTGTCCAACTAATAGTAATAGATCCAAAAGAGCTTGACCTTTATGAGAAAGAATTTCTTATCTCTCATAAAGCATATACTGCTCAACTTATCTTAGAAACAGATAATGAAAAATAGATCATCTACTAACCTTGACAACAAACCCAAACTACTTCATCTCATATATGTGGCAACTGTAAATCCTTTGATTATCTTTTTGCTAACTGTTCTCAAAATACTTGCAACTGATGTTATTGTAAAAGACATATTGCTATCTATTGTGAACTTCAAGCCCCTCAAAGAGAAACTTACAAGAATTGCCAAAGCTCTAAACACTTTTATCAACAATGTTCAAAAACTATTTGTTATAAATGCAACTTAATGGAACACATTGCTATGGATTGTCCCTTAGCTTTTCTTAAACACCAAAATCAAACCTATCAATGTGGATGCAACTCTAATAAAGTTGAAGCCCAAAAACAATACTATCATAGCAATCATCATATTTATTATTGCTGCTATTGCAAAAACTCTCAAAGATCAGAAATTCTACAAGAATTAGATAAAGTTCTTGTTTGTAAAAGTTGCTATACTGATTTTTACCAAAGTTTTGACTATGATGATCTTAGAAATCAGTACTATTACATCCAAGGTAATGGATATAAAATCTTGGTTAAATGCAAATTATGCAAATATGTTGAATCCAGAAACAGAATGCATAATTTAGAAAGTATTACAGAAGAACTATGATTTTGTGAACTTGAACATTTATATGCTTACAAAGCCAGTATAGACATTCTTTACAACTTTACCTATAACCTGTAGATCTGAATCAGACACTATATTGAGTTAATCAGAAGTGCTAAATCTTAGTATAAAATGAACCAAACTTGTATTTTTTGTCTTACTAAAGTTTATTTGCAAGAAACAGACCTTACTATTACTAAAGCATTGAAACTCTAAGTAAATGACCAGATTAATCAACCATGAACATATGAACAAATAGATCTTATCTTATAAGCTAAACAAGCTGTTTTTGATAAAGAAAAAGAATAACTTCTTTAACAAACCTTAGCTAAGTTTTTTGATATTAGCTATTTAGAATTTAACTATCAGCTTGCTATTGCTAATCTTCATTGCCAGTTTAGTGCTTCTGTTGACCTTTGCAAGAAATGCTTATATGTTAAGCATTAAGATAAATCAAATATCTATCAAGGATATTGTCAGAACTGTGCTTCTCTACTAATTCCTATCTATGAACCTCCTTATTAAAACCAGTAGACCTTCTGCCTAGTTTTACTAATGCAATATTACCAGAATCAGACCTATTGCAACCACAAGTTGCACAATTACAACAACAAGTTAAAGCTTAGAACTAACTTATTTTACAGCCTTAACAAAAGATAGAAAACTTAGAAAGATTTATTTAGACTCTCTTACAAGTATTTTAACAGAATGCCCAAATCATTCAACAATAATATACTTCCCTTGCTCAAGAATAAAAAAAGTCAAATTTTTAAATAATCCTAGGCAGAATGAAAAACTATCTGTTAAACCAGACAATGTGCATTAAGTTTTTATAATTGATATTATAATTCTTTATGAAAAATATAGTGTTAGTCCAGAACCATTTAAATTGAACATTAGACCTCTAGATGCTAAACAAAAAAACTAATTTAGCCAGCTGCTAATAGAGTTTTCGGATTTTTTTGCACAAGATACAACAGAATTAGAACATACTGATCTTATAATTTATCAAATTTATACAAAAAAAGGAGCTTCTATTAGATCTTAACTTTATTCTTCTTTCTTTACAGAACAGATATTTATTAAAAAAAAAATCTAACAAATGCTTAATAGTGGACTTATACAGCTCTCTTCTAGCCTCTAGATCTCACCAGTTGTATTAGTTCAAAAAAAAATAGCAAATTATGATCCTGTATTAATTATTATAAACTTAATAGCATTAATAAGAAAAATGTCTATCTCTTATCTTACATTGATAAAATGCTTAATACCTTAAAAGTATTCAAGTGATTCTTTATACTTGACCTCACAAGTGGATATTGGCAAGTTGTTATGCACTCTACAGATAGAGAAAAGACTGCTTTTGTAACTTGATATAATATTTATAAGTTTAATATAATGCTCTTTAGACTATGTAATACATCTGTAATCTTTCAATAATTAATAGATAGAATATATCAAGATATTGCATGGAAATTTGTAATAGTTTATTTTAATAATACTATAGTATACTTCAAGACCTTTGATAAACATTTAGAACATTTATGACAAATTTTTATTAGAATTAGAAAAACTGATTTACGATTAAATTTAGAAAAGTGTAATTTTTAGATACAGAATTTACTATTCTTAGAATACATAATTACCTTTATTGAAATAGCACCTGACTCTCAAAAAATAAAAGCTGTCTAGAAGATTCAACTACCTAATAATATAACTTAACTATATTCATTCTTAGAACTAGTAAATTATTATTAATAGTTTATTTATAACTTCTCTAAAGTAGTATAGTCTTTAAACCAGCTACTATATAAAGAAACTTCTTATATATAGGATGAACCACAACAGAAAGCTTTTAAAAAATTGAAACAAAGACTTACTACAGCTTCTATATTAAAGTATTCTAACTTTGATAAACTATTTATCTTAGTTACTAATGTCTCTTATTATAAATTTGGAGCTATTCTTAGTTAATTGAATAGAAACAGAAAGAAACATCCTGCAGCCTATGCAAGTAAAAGCTTAACCAAAGAAAAAGTTAATTATAATGCCACTAAACTTAAATGTATTGCAGTTGTATAAATTATTGAACATTTTTATAAATATCTTAGAACTGCCAAATTCATTCTTATCATTAACTATTCTGCTTTTAAGTAGTTACAATTTGCTGAATCTAAAGAACATTTAGGAAAATGAATTCTAAAACTCCAGCTCTATAATTTTGAAATTATTTATAAATCAGAAAGAGTTCATTTCAATATAGATGCTCTATTTTGACTTCAAACACAAACCTTATATCAAAACTCTTTCTTATGAATTTGAACCTCTATTATAATTTATATAATTATATAGAATTAAACAAGTTATTTAACTTTCTATTGCAGAAACAGATTAAACAGATACAACATTATACTAAATATTTTATTACTAAGAAAGAACTATTATATAAGAAAAACAAAAAGAACTTTTAGTACCTTTTTTGTATTATCAAATAAAATGAAGTAGAACCTGTTCTGTATATAATACATAAGCATTCTACTATAGGATACTTAGGAACAAATGCTATGTACTATAAAATAGCTAAACAATATTATTGGAACCAAATGTATTGAAATGTACAAAAATATATTAGAACATGTAAAGAGTGCCAAAAGATACTAAAAGCAAATGAACTGAATTTTTTTATTCTATCCAAATAGAACAAGCCTTCAAATAAATTGGAATTAACTTAGTAGGACCTTTACCAATTACCAAACAAAATAATCAGCATATTCTTGTTGCTACTGACTACTTAACAAGATGGTCAGAAGTCTATGCCATATCTGATGCCAGAGCAAATATTTTAGCTTAGCTTATTTTTGAAGAAATTATTTGTTAACATAGAACATTAAAGATTATTCTCTCTAATTGAAAAAGAAATTTTAGTAGTAAAACTGTTTACATTTTATGTAAAAAGTTTCTTGCTAAATATAAGTTCTCTTTACTATACTATCTACAAACAAATAAAATAGTTGAATGCCTTAATCAAACTTTATATAAATCACTTGCTAAAGTAAAAAAAGATAATAACTAGAACTTATATATACTTGCTGTACTACTTGCTTATCAAACAAAAAAACATGCTACAACTGAATATACTCTCTTTTAGCTTGTATACAAATAATAAGCTGTTCTTTTAATTAAAGCTTTACTATCTGTCAAATTTTATAAAGAAACAGAATACAACTTACAAGATAGCATATTGCATTGAGCATTTGAGCTTATCAACAAGCTATCTGAATTGCAAAACAATGCAAGAAAAAAGACTAATGAATCATAACAAAAACAAAAGAAATACTTTGATGCCAAAATTCATTATAAAATATTTGAAATAGGTGCAAAATATAAATAATTAGAAAAGATATAAAACATTTTTAATCAGCTAAATTTGAAGATAAAAGAACTAAACCTTTTATTATTCAAGAAAAATTAAACAATGATGCCTATAAACTTTATAACAACAAAGAAAAAACATTGCAAAAATACTATAATAGTGATCATCTTGCTAAATATTATGAAAAAAAAATATAAGAACCTTTTGTTCTTATTGAATAACTAAAATTTCTAGAAGAAATTTTTAAAAATTAGAGAAAAAGACAATAATATTACACAAATTTTTTAATATTAAATTTATTTAAAGATTGTAATATCTGAAAATTTATATAAATATCTATAAATTGTACAAATTTTTCTAAAAATGAAATTCTTAAAACTATAACTAAAAACAATAATCACTTTAAATAACTTTTTTTAAATTTGAAAATAGAACCCTACATCTCAAAATTACTTAGATATATCATTTTAAAATATTATTCTTTGAAGTAATAAAGAACCAGAAAAAGTTATCAACTTAAATTCTATAATTAAAGCTTCTATAGAATTCAATATTGATGAATTTTTACAATTAAAAAAAATACAACCTTCTCTAATTGAAACTCCACTTAATAAAGCATCCTTCGAGTTGAAAAGTAATAATACTAACCATCTAACTTAAATAATAAATAATTTAAAACAGATATCAGCACTAACAACTTAAAGTATAACTAACCCTTTTTCTAAAAGAACATAGAAAGAACAAGTTAATCGAATCTTAAAGTTTTTATCTACTTCTGAGCATACTCAACATAACCTCAACAAGAAACTTGAAGCTTACTACTACTTGGAACAAATAATCTTTAAGTCCAACAACTTTTCAGAAATTAAAGACTTTATTCAGAATGCTCAAGTAACAAAAAGAGCAAAATATACTTGAAAAGGTGCTTTTAGAATATACAAAGTCCTCGAATTATGACCAAAAGAAATAACTTTACAGTTGAAGTATATAACCACAACACATATTATCAAGTTGCTGAATGATGAGTATATCCAACTTCTTGAATCAATTAGAATATAGAATTTATAAAGTAAATTTTTAAAAATAACAGAAATGTTATAGAATAAATTATTATTATTTTATTATTATTAGTTATTATTATTATTTTATTATTATTATTTAGTATAAGTTATTTCATTATTGTATTATTATTATTATTACTAGTAGTTGCTAGAACTTTCTGATTAATTAGTAATTACTTAGTTGCTTAGTTACTTAGTTGTCTAGTTGCTTAGTTACTTAGTAATAATTAGTCATTAGTTGCTAAAACCTTTCAGTTACTTAGTAATTAATTAGTTTCTTAATTGCTTAGTTGCTTAATACTTAGTTACTTAGTTACTTAATTGCTTAGTTATTTGACTGCTTAGCTGCTTAGCTTACAAATATATAAATTCTGCTAAATTTCCTAAGTGTGATTAAGCATCAAACATCCTTCCCTTCTTTATATTATAAACACATCTTGGAATTTTTTAAAAACAGAAACCTAAGAATAGCCCTTTTTTTATTAATTTAATAAACAGCTTTTGACTATAAACTGTATTGATATTTTCTTTCTAGGATAATTCCTAAAGGCAAGGTTTATCTCTTCTTAGTGAAATAAAATAGATTTATTAATATTGCATTACCTTTTCTAAACTGCTCAAAGAAGAATATAGTTTCTTGACAACATCTAACAAAAGCTATACTTCTCTTTTGAACATTACATATACTCATAAAAGATTCTCTATACCATGTTATCATTATAGTATAAAAATTAAGAAAGCTTTTATTTATAATACTAGATTATTTAATTGATAGTTTTGTCTAAGTTTGTTAATTCTAAATAGCAGTTAATAGAAAATAATAAAGAAGATATCAAAAAAATAGATATTAAGGTTTTAGTAAACTTTAAAAAAATAAAAATAGTATAATATATTAGTTAAACAATAATCTTTGTAACTACAAATATTAAATAACTATAGCATATTATATAAAACTTAGTTATAATAGAATATAATAGGCTTTAATAAGTCTTTTATTAAGAATAAAGTAGATTTAAAAGTACTAATAAAAATCAAAAATTTAAATAAGTTATATTTTGAAAATATTTTTATAATATAAGATGAATTGTATATACAAAAAATTCAAATAAACAAAATCTGTAGTTGGCTTATAAGAATAATATCTAATATAGAACTTATATAATAATATATAAATAAATTACTTAAATTAGACATCAAAATTATATATATAATTAGTTGTAATTTTTTATATAAGGAAGTTCTTAAAGGCAACTGAGTTCTATATTTAAATAAAAATTATTTCTTAAAAATAGAAATTTTAATACAAAAAACAAATAATACAACTTTTTTTATTAATTACCAAAATATAAAATTTACAAAAAAGAAATCAAAGTTTAATTTTTTTTTGGTGTTAAGGTGATCTTTTTGGTTTTTTGACTTTTATTAATAACTTATTAGTAATATGATTCTATAAACCATTACAGAAGAGAGTACAATTAACTACACATATAACTTTTCGGTATTATCTATTTAAGAAGTTTATCTAAAAGTTCTTTACTAATTGCTATATTTAACACTTCTGCTTGGATGTTTTATTTTAAACTTTTTAAACTTGCAACTTGTATTAACTTACTAGGTTATACTCAGATGCTCAGATCATTATTTCAACTTAGAACTAATTTATTCTTGAAGTAAACCTCTAGAGCCTTCAATATCTATTTTTATAGCTAATC
Source organism: Cetraspora pellucida (assembly GCA_910591915.1). Classification (NCBI taxonomy): domain Eukaryota; kingdom Fungi; phylum Glomeromycota; class Glomeromycetes; order Diversisporales; family Gigasporaceae; genus Cetraspora; species Cetraspora pellucida. The sequence goes on along the minus strand of CAJVQA010004056.1, from coordinate 2,535 downwards.
TAGGTATTGCTATAACAGAACTAACACTTGCAGTCAGAGTTATATCATTTAATTACTATATTCTTGTAGAGTTTATACAGACTCTAGCATTTACTTTATAGCATAACTCCAGTACTTTAGTATACTCCAGCCTTTTGTCTAGTCTTTTTACTAAATTTCTAATTCAAATAGTCTATATAAGACTATAACTAGTTTATCAGTATATTAGGTTGGCCTGATATTTTTTTCTTCTAGTTCATTCTGATAGCCTGGTTAGTAATATTTTCAAGACTTTCAAGTTAAAGGTTCTTGCCTGTTTGGCTATACAACCAGATATTACAATCTTGGTTCTGTTTTCTTAAACTAGCCTTTACAGTAGAGCCATCAAAAATCTGACTATTTTTTTACTCAGATCTTCTTAAATAAATATCTTGTTATTCAATTTCAACAAATTTATATAGCTACAAAAACTTATCTAGTGTTTGTACTATCTAATTTGTTAGTTTGCATTCCTCTATATAACAAGTTATACAGATGTCTTATGATTTGCCAGTTATGCTAGTATAACTGCTATTACAAATATTCTAACCTAATCATTAGTAGCAGTTGTTATAATACAAATATTATATAGGTGATTATCCAAATTTTCATTGTTGATGGAATTTAAACACCCAACCTACCACTTAAGAGGTTAACAACCTAACAACTTCACTAGGTTACTACACCTCTGAAATTAAAGTTTATATAAAAACTAGTATTAAAATTACAGTTAAAAATTTAAAAAAAAAGCATTTAAAACAAATTTAGTAGGGTGTAACAACTTAGTAAAGTGGTTAAGTTGTCAACCTTTCAAGTGGTAGGTTGGAATTTCAAAACTCACCAATGGTAAAAATATGAAAAAACCACCTATATTATATCAGTATTATAGAAAAAGGTAAGCAGTATTACAACAATGGTATTCTGTTAATCAGTTGGAATTAGTACCTGTAATACAGTCACATCAGATGCCTGGTAGGTTATAGAGTATCTGTGCAATATTAGAGTTATACAAAAGAATGCAAACTGGCATCAGGTGGTACAAACTCAAGATAAGTTCATGTGGCTATACAAATTTATGAACTAGAAAACTGGAGCCCACTTGGAAAGATCCAAATAAAGAGGTAGTACAAATCTTCAACAGTACTACTGTAAAGACTAGATCTAGGAAACAGATACCAATGTGGAAGAAATTAGATGAGCAAGAAACTTGGATAAGAGGTATCACTAACCAGACTATTAAAAGTCTCAAACTAAAGAAAAAGAATCTTGAAAAGCAGATTCTAGGGTATTATGAACAAGTTATAGTTCTACTAGGCTATCTGGATTAGAAGTCTGAGGTTGAAAACAGGAGTATACTATAAGTACTAGGAATATGCTATAAAGTTGGTGCTAGGGTTTAAGTAAACTTTGCAAGAATGAGCCCTGTTAACAAAAGACTAAATATGGATAATTAGTTAGCAGAAGGCCTTCTGAATCCTTACAGTTAGGTGACATACTTTGATATGTATAATGGCTTGACAGATGTACAGATAGAAAGGTTATGATTAGATTAGATGACATTTAGATATACAGAAACTTGTATGCTATTTGTCAGTATAAGTATAGAGATCAGAGTATTTAAATAGGTAATCTCTAGTAGATTGCAAGTATGGCAGCTAGTGTAAAACCTGCTGTATGAATAAACTACTTAAAATAGACAACTAAAAGTTGTACATATAGCTAGTTGTATACTTACCTTGTACAAGTTATGTAATTATAATTAAAATACAATAAAGATAATAGTTACTAATAACTATGGCCTTAGCATAAGCAAAAAAAAAAAAACCAAATCTAGTAAGTATAATAACAAAAAAAAAATAAAAAATATAGCAAGTAAAAAGAAGATAAACAAAAACCAAAAAACAAATTTTGAAAAATAGCATTGATCTGAAATTGCAAATTATTTTGGAGTATATAAACATATAAAAAATAAATAAATAAATATGCATAATAGACAAAATAGACATATAAGTATTAAAAAATGTATATAATAAAGATAAATCAAAAAAAGATATATAAGCATAGCTAAATAATGATGCAAGTAAAATCAAATGAGTCTATAATACTAAAATCAGTAAATAAAAGAGTATAGACAATATTAAAACTTATAGATAATAAAGAGTCAAAGCAAAAACTAGCAAATAGAAATAATTATTTTAATATAAAAAATATAGTTGTAGTAGCATTATAGAAAACAAACCTAATAGAGATAATAATACTAAGAAAAATATATAAAGCAATAATTAAAGTAGACATAAAAAATCCAACTAATGTAAAAAAATAGATAGAAGAAATAAATTATATAAGCCAATATTTAATAATAGTAGAAAGTATAAACAGTAAGAAAAATTAAATAATACCAAAAGAAGAACCAATTATATTATTAGAAATGTATATAGAGAACTTTGCAGAAAATTTTAATTTTTTTAAATATATTTACAATATAATTAATATATAATAAAAATATAATTAAAATAT
>CAJVQA010004055.1:0-18221 GCA_910591915.1 Cetraspora pellucida | reverse complement strand
AAGCAGCAATTTACTAAAAATATATACTTAATCCTAACTCTATGTGATGTCAGTCAAACAAGCTACTTAAAAATTATGATTTTTAAAAAATCTAGTCACTGGTGTTTTCATTTATAATTAAAGGCTGTTTTCTATATTTTGTGATTTACACTTATTATTTTAAAGTGGATGGGTAAGTTAGTGATTTGCATAGGTGATTAAATAATTTCAATGGTGGAACAGTGATTTTAACAAGCATTGGTGATTTTAAAAGTGGGTTAGTGATTTAAACATTAAATGAGTTTACAGTTTCAATAGTAGATCAGTTAGTAACTTTAATATTGATAGGTTAATTTTAGCGGTAGATAAGTTAGTAGTCTAAACAATAGGTAAGTTAATGTGTATTTATGATTCGAGTAATAATAAAGATTTTAATAACAAGTGGATTTGAGATTTTGTAGTATAAGTTTATGATTTAGCAGCAACTTTAACTGTAGGTGTTCGTTTTAACAGTGCAAATTCGTGGCTTTGACTTAGATGGTGATTTTAATAGTATACAAGATGTGACAATTATGATCATGCTGATCAATCGAAAAATAGATTTTGCATACATACACTATTTCTTTCTTCCACTAATCCATACACTTCGTGATTTTATCACTCTATTCCTGGTATATTTTTGCCAAATCAAATTAATATTTTTCACGATTTCTGATATTTGGGCACAGAACAATTAGATAAAGAATTATTAAGATGGCCAAATTCGGATTAAGTTTATAAATTTTTTTTTTAATTTCATGTCTTGATCTCAACAAATCTAATGATCTATGAATTTGTATAGGCCAGTAAAAATTGTTGCAACATTATTTAGTTTTCTAGTTGTTTAGTAATGTTCGTTTTGTGTGAATAAAGTACTCTAAATGGCTGGATAAAATGCTCTTAGTTGAATAGTTTACCTTGGGTGAAGTATGTAAATGCAATAAAATCCAGCTATCTCAATTTAGAATCAAGGTAGTTGGATTTAGAATTCTTAAGCAGAGTACCCGATTTTAAATTATAAGGCTAGAACTAGATTTAGAGCATTAGTATAATGAGCTAGGTACTTTGCTTAAGAATTTTAAATCTGGCTACCTGGTTCTGAATTGGAATGACCAGATTCTGAATTAGGCAGATTTCTATTTGGGTAAAACATTTAATATACTATATATATAATATTATAATAAAAATATATTTATATATTCATATTATTGTTATATGATTGTTAATTGTTTATAAAATTTTGTATATATTGTATCTTATATGGAGTACTCTATAGTAAATTGAAATTATGTAATATCTGTGTAGCTCTAATTAAAAATTTTTTAAATTGACTAATTAGAATTATCTTATATAGAGGGGAGGGGGAGGTACCCTTATAATAAATGAATATTACATAATATCTGTCACAGCCCTAATGGTATGATGATATATAAATTTAAGCATACAATGCAAATATATTCAGATATCACATTGAACAAAAAGATAAGATGAATAGAATTGCTTTTTGAAAAATATTTCATAAAAAAACATCTTTATTCTTTTTAATTATAGCTCTATTTTTATAGCAATAACTAATTTTATTTTATTTTTTTTTTTTTTTTGTGTTAAGGTGAGGTCAATGACTAATTTTATATATTCTTTATTAGATTCTATCTTAGCAAATTTTTGTAAATAAATAAATGCCTTAAGTTCATCTTTTTTAACACCAAGACTATAACAATTGACTAAACTCATTTTAAGAATATAACCTATTTTGGGGATTGTTGAGAATAAATTATTGTTTTATTTTTATTCTTTTTAATTATAAATGCATTTTGATAACAAGTATTAGCTTAAAACATTCTATTAAGATCTTTTAAATTAGCAGGTTTTTGATAAGAAACAAATAGCTTGTGCTCATCCTTTTTAACTTTAAATATATCATTTTATGTTAGATAGCAAAAAATAAATTATTGTTAATTTTTTAAGAAATATGATTATAAATAATAGTATCATACTATTTGTTATTTTTATAATATGTCTAATTTTTACTTAAGAAAAAAAATCTTAGATATATAAATGCAATGATGTGTATTATTAAATATAGTTTAGAATGTGAAATATCTGAACTGGTAAATCTTTTGCATCTACTTTTGTAAAGTAACAGGTTAAAATAATGTTCTTGAATTTAAAAAAGTGAGTATATATAATAATTAATTATAAAAAATACAAATACTTTTGATATAAGATCTTTTCTAAAAAAAAAACATTTTAAATTCTATATAATAAAGATAATCATATGATTTAAATCTTAGTAAAAATTACATATAATTTTGTTACAAAAATAAAATACTATAATTTATTATCATTAGTATCAAGATCTTACTAAAACTAAGTTATATACTTCTGGGTATTTAGCTATGAATGATTAAGAAATATCATAAACAGATATAGTAATTGGATAAATTAGATATTTAAAAACTATGCAAATTGAACATTTGGATATACAAAACTCTATATAACCAATTTAAGCCAAAATAATTGAACATATAAGTGTTCTTATCACTGTTTATGAATATTAACATCTAACTGATTCTATATCATTTCACCAACAATTATTTTATTGACAACTATTTTACTAATAAAAACTGACCAACACTAATCTAACTCTAAATCAGAATAAACAGAACTGCATCTAACCAAAGTTCTATATAATTTTTATATTTTTTCTTTTAGTATATTATAGAATTATATAAAGAAATTATTATAAAAAATAATGTATTTGGATCATCTTTATATAATTAAATACCACAAACAGAAGTTAAATGCATTGCTATATTAAATTCTGATATAATAGCCAATTTGACAAAAAAAGTATCTCAATATTCTATTTTTAATAATTATTATCAATAAAACTATTTTTACACAATTCTTGTAATTTATGATGAATTGGGTCTAAAGCAGCCTTAAGGGAAGTATATTTTTCTGCTTCAGAAAACAAAAAAATTAAATTGAATAATTGAATAGTTAAATTATTTTTTGTTTACCTATAAAATACCTCTTGTGTACCAAAATTGAAAGATAACTTTTAATAAAATTGATCAATTTTATCTAAATACTAAAACAAATATCATGTGATTTAATGTAACAAATGTTATACAAAATTTAAAAATTGTATAAAAAAGATTAATTAAATATGCAACTTGTTGAGCAATGTTATTACTATAATGTCTACAATGTCTCTTTTCTAACTAAAGTAATTGTTATAAGTAGTTTTTTTTTTATTTAAAAATAACAATACTATTTACAAATTTAGTATTATATTATTAATAAAAAATTTTTTATTTACTAAAAAATAATTATATTTTAGATGTTTTTATAATGGAATCTAAACCAACTAGGAAGAAAAACCTTAACATATAAAAGTGTAAAAAAAAAAATCAAAGCTAGTTACCAATGATTATTTAATAATAGATAATAATAACAAATTATGCTTTTAGCACAATATATGTATATATAACAAATAAAAAAATTTAATTATATATACTGTAATGCTGGTTTTTGAATATATAAATATGTCAAAAAGCATAGCAAGAAAAAAACTTAAAGGAACAATAAATCATAATTATCTACATGAAAATTTAGTTCTTTAAAAAGTAAAAATAACAATTATAAATACATAATTATAAATTTAAATACACTTCTCTTAAAACTAAATCTTAAATATATATAGCATTCTAATATATATCTTATTCCTAATTATGAAATAAAAACTTTTTGGAAGCATAATAAAAAAAATTATATTTAAGCATCTATCAATTATGTTGACAAAACTTCATATTATATAATTAAATAAACATATTATAAACAAAATTATATAGTAGTTTTATATATTTCATCTTCTGATACTTCTAATAAATATTATAATATAGGTTTATAACTATTTTGTAATAGTGAAGGACCAGAAATATGATGGCCAGATCCAATATACAGAATAGGCTATGGTATCCTCCACAGCTGTGCAAGCCAAGCTTAAAACAGTGAGCAATTCTGTAAAAGATATAACAAATACTATCTCTACTTTCAATGCTTCAACTTCTACAGAAATAGACAAATGTTATAAAAAATTCTTAAAATACTACAAACTACTTCAATTACTAGAACCTGTTATACTTATCAAATTTATTTAATATCTACATTAAAATTCTTTTCTTAATCTAATTAAAATATCTATAAACTTTATAAAAACAGAAACACATATTTACCTAAATACTATTGAACCAAAAATACCAAATTATACTATATTAGACCCTTTTCTTTATAAAACACATGGTCACCTACTCTTATCAACTATTTTAAATTAAAAAATACCTGATATAAACTTTATCTTCTTTACTAAGTCTAATCTATTATCTAATTCAATTATTATAATATTATCTTTGAACACTTCATCAATAATCATAACTGAACATATTTTCTCTTTAACTAAAATTGACCCAACAAGTACAAATAAACTAGAAGTTTCAAATAATATAAAATTAATTAAAATATATTCACTTAACATTAATGGTCTTCTAGACAACTACAAATAATTAAGTTTAATTGACTATATTTTAAAAAATCAAATAGACATTTTTGAAATATCAGAAACATATTTATCTATTAAAGAAGCAAAATTTTCAACATTCTCACAAAAACTTACAAATTATAAAAGCTTCTGAACACCAAGCAATACTTGCCAAAGTGGTGTAGAAATTTTAATCCACAAATTACTTGCTAAACATATTAGAAAAATTTAAACTACAAAAATTTCCTTATAGAAATTTGACTTCATTCTTAAAAATCTTTATATTAAGTTAATTCAAATTTATTTTTCAACTCAAAAAAAAAACAACTTCAAAAGTTATCCTTTCATATCTTATTCCTATTCTTAACAAAACTAATTACAAAATTATCTTAATGAGAGATCTAAATAGTGTTTCTAATTCTAAATTAAATAGAATATTACAAAAAAATTTTAATACATCTGAATACTCTTTCTTAAAACTTCTGAAATTTCTTTAATTCTATGACACCTATAGGCTCTTCTATTCATTAACCTCTTTATTCTCCTATATATATAATAACAGTCACAGTTGAATTGATCAAATATGGACAAATATTCATATTACACTTCTTGACTATGCTGATATTTTGTCTAATCTATTTATCTCATTAGACTATTCAATAGTTTCATTCGAATTTACAATTAACCTATCTAAAATTAATACACACCTTCTACAAACAAGAACCATATATCAATGAAAACTAATAGAACATAAACAAATTAAAAACTACCAAAACTATATTGAACAAAACCTACAAAAACTTCTCATACCTATTACAAATATTACTAATAACTCTGAACTTAACATTATATGAAACCAAATTAACAAAATTCTAACTAAGACAGTTAAAAAACATATTTTATTTAAAAAAAGCAAAATAAAACCATATTAAAATAAACAACCAGCACCAACACTTATACCATTATACAAACAACTTAAACAAGCTATTCTACTTAAAACAACTCTTAATAAATCTAATTTTATACAAATCTACAATTCATATATTAACAAATATTCAAATAATACTATACTATCATCCTTATGCCCAACATCAACTAATTTCAATTCAAACTCTACTATTTATTCCAATTCTTATACTACTGAAATCAAAACTCTTAAAACACAAATCTCTAAAAAAAAACAAGAAAATACTTTAAAAGAAATTCAAAACAATCTAAAAGAAAGAAATAATAACTTCTATAAAAATCCCAAAATATTCTTCTGTAATGTCTTAAAAAAATATAATAATAGCATTAATTTAGATCAACTACTATCTAACAATACACTTATTATTCAATCATCTGAAATTAAGCAAACTCTACAATTTCATTTTCAAGACTACTTCAAGAAACAATCTTATACATCAATTCAAGAAAACACAAAATTCTATAAACTTTATAAACCTCAATCAGAAAATAAACCCTATTTTGTTTATCTATTTTTAGAAATTTTATAGAAAATAGAACAAAATTATATATGACCTCCCAAATCAAAAAGTAGCAGGTCCATCAGAAACAAATTATAAATATTTAAAATGCCTAAATTCAAAAGCTCAAAATATTATTTAACTTTTTTTAACTAAATATCTGTTATTACAACAAGTACCAACAATATGAAAAATATTTAACATTTTTTTAATTTTAAAAAAATCCTTATAGGATTTCACTTTAGATCATGTCAGGCCAATATCACTTATTGAACTAATTAAAAAATGGCTTACAAAAATTTTTACAACTTGCCTTAACCAAATTATTATTCAACATCAACTTTTAAGTAATCTTAACTTTTAGCAACTAAAAACAGCTCAACCTACATTCCTATACAAATTTTACTTAATACAATTGAACATTACAAATCTAACAACAAAGAGACTTAAATACTTTTCCAAGATATATCTAAAGCCTTTAACAAAATTAATATTAAATGTTTATTAGATGCTTGTAAATGTATAAGTATTCTTCAATCAGGTTTAAATTTTATTGAATTTCTTTATCAAGATAGAAAAGCCAAAGCAATTACAGCTTATAGTCTTACTGACCTGATTACATTATACTCAGGCATAGAGCAAGAAGAAACCTATTCTCCACTACTCTGAAAAATATACTATAATCCTATTCTTAGCTATATAAATTCAAAATATAACTCCAAACTTCTCAAAATTTCATTACAATCTCCTTTAGAAACAGTCTTTACAACTCTACAAACTTATATAACAATATCACTTCTTGCTTTTATAGATGATACAGTTTGGCACTGTGAATCTAAAAATGATCTTCAAAATATCTTAAATGATATTTCAGAACTCTACTAACTAAATAATATTCAAGTAAATGCATCTAAATCTGATTTAATTTATATTACATCTAATAAAAAAATACTACCTAATACCAATTCAGAATTAATACCTATAATTTTCAACAACTAACCAATTACATCTCATAAATCAAATAAAACAATCAGATATCTAAAAATCTTTTTGGATAAAAAAAGTTCAACTAAACCTACACTAGAAAAAATTTTTAGTAAAACAACTCAATTTATTCATACTATTCAATATAAAAAGCTTCTTCTTATACAAATATCTTAATTTGTCAATACTATCTTATTATTATTATTAGAATATTTACTTCAAATCTGTTTTTCTCTTCAAATCAAACTGAAACAATTATCAAGTCTCTTAACAAAATGTACAAAACATATGCTTCATCTGTTTGCAAATACAAACAATAATATACTAACTAACTTACAACTGCTCAATATTTCAGACTTATGTTACAAGTTAGCAGTAGTAACATAGAAAGATGTTTTAATACTAATACAATTCTAAACCAAATTTCTATATACTATGTTAAGGAATGGCTCTCTAAGATATAAAAACCACTTTAACTTAGAATACAGTTATAGAAAACTGCAAGAAAACATAAACTTTACTATAATATTCCAGCTTGCTCATTTATATAAAAATAACATTTCACTTAACAACTCTTATCTCAATCAACTCCAAGTCTTAAAAACAATAAAATTTTTTTTCTTGAACAAGTACTTACTGCCAACAATTACAACCTACTTTCTTGAAAAAACATATATTTTAGGACTCACAAATCCTCTTGATGTCTATTTCAAATTAGTTCAAATACTTACAAACAAGATTTCTTTCTCTCTTATCTTATACATATAGCCCAATCTTCAAATTCAACAAATTAATCTATTTTTAAACACACTTAATCTTATTATACTTCAATCTAATAATCCTAAAAATATATAAATACTATATACCTTTTCTACAAATTAGTATATAGGCAAAATAACAAATATATTAAATTTCTTAATACTCTTTCAAAAATACCAAATTATAAACTTAACAACTAATACAATCAATATTTTTTCAATACTTACAATATTTCAAATAAACTATAAACAAACTATCAATTTAAAATACAAAATACAAAAAAGAAAACAACATTTTGAACTCAATATAAATAACTAAGAAATACAAGCACTTCAAAACATTTATGCAGAGTTATATAAACCACTTTACAATCACTATCATTCTTTTTACTATTCTTCTTAGAAATTATTCTAATTCAAAATACAATACCAAATCCTACATATCAAAACTAACTTATAAACCTACATTAAAAAATATCACTTTTGAATTCAAATAATCTACACTTTTATAAAAATGCCTCAATACTTAATTTACAAACAGATAATATATCTACTGGCATCATCTGAATTCTTAAAAATGATATCTAAATTAAATTTAATGCTTCTATAACTCACATACCAAATTCTATATATGCAGAATTAGCAACACTTATTTTCTTATTCCTTATTTTACCTGCCAATTATCAAATTCATATTCATCTTGACAGCCTATTGATCATTCAAACTTTTACCAACTCTATATCTTATAACTATAACTCACAAATCAAACAAAATAATTAGAATATTATATATATTTTAAATTTTTTAGTAAAACACAAAAATATAAATTATCCTACACACAAAGTCAAATTACATTCAAACAATATTCTATATAATATAGTTGGCACTCTTGCCAAACAGGGTGCTAACAAAACCAAACTTAAACTTAACCTTGAGCACTTTTACTTACCTACTTTCTTTACTTGAAACCAAATACCAATTACATATAAACTATATAAATTCTATAAGAACTTACTCTTAATCTAAACATTTAACAAACTTTTTCAACTAAAATTATTACAAAATCTTTCAACTATAAATATCCTACTATTAACTAAAATTATCAACTCTTAAAATTCAAATCTTAAACTATATTCTATTAGAAACAAAACACTTCTTAACAATTTACCAACAATGTTCAATTTAAATATTCACTGTTCTCTTTTTTATTTAACTCCAAACTGCTTATATTGCAATTAATATGCAAATACTGAATACTTACTTCTATGTTCACTTTACCTTTACAACCCCAAAGACATTTTTATCAATGAGATTACCAATACTCTAAATTTATTAAACCTTCTAAAAACTTTTCCAAATACAATATTACAAATTCTTTATTCACAAAACCTCTATTCTAACTTCAGCATATATAATACAACTCTTTTACTTATACAAGGAACAATAACTCTTAACCAACATATGCAACTGCAACTAATTCTAAAAAAACCAACTAACAATTTTTTCATTTCTCTATCTAACTTTCTACTCAAATAGTTTAACTCTTCTATCTAACAAACTCATAATATTAAACATCATGAATAGGAATCAGTATGAGGAATCTTTGCTTTTACTAAAAAGAAAACCAACATCCACTTACCTATCTCTCAATCTTCAAATCTTAATAACACTACTTTTATATTTAATACTAATATAGATATCTTTATTTCTAAAATCTTGTCTCAAAATTTTAATATATATATTTGTTTTTATTAATTAAACTATCCTTAAAGGTTTTTCTTTTATTTTTTTTTGTAGTTAATAATTAATAGAAGTTAATTTAACTATTAACAAAAAATAAAAGAATAATATTACATTAGATGTCATTAATATATAGCAACAATAGTGTAGTTTAGGAATAATATTTAGATATACATTTATATCTAATTAATATATTCATGTATTTTCATTTTTCCTACTTAATATTATATAAATAAATAAATAAATAAAAAAAACCTATTTTGTAAAATATAACTTATATATATATATAAATAATTTTAAATAATTAATTTGAATTTTAAAAATACAATATTCAGAAAGAAAAACAGCACTTTCTGGAATACTTATTTTAGAATACAACTATATAAAGAACTAACTAAGAATATACCAAAAACAAATTATTTAAAATATATTAAACCTTTAAGTAATATTAGTAATCATGCATATAGAAATAGAACCAAAAGGGCAGCTAAAAATTTATTCAATGAATTTAAAAATGAAAAAAAAATAAAATTTGGTATTCTAAAAATAGTTCTAAACTTAAAGAAATAGTTTTAGAAGCTAATAAGCAATTATAGATAGTAAAGTTTAATGAAAATTAACAGTTAGAAAAAAAAGACACAAAAAATAATTCAGACTATAAATCAGTTTAAAATTTCATGAAATAGATATAGAATGCTAACAGACACTTTACAAAATCTACCAAAGGAATGGTTAATTAGTAAAAAAAGACATAATATTGATAAAATAATGCATAAGCATATTCTAATATTAGTATATAATATAAAAACATATACACAAAGCAATGACACTGACAGTAACTTTGACAGTGCTGATAGTGACTCTAACAGTATATCAGATATTGAAGAATTATATTAGAAAAGAGTAGCTATTATAACATATCTTCAATTCTTAAATTTCTTATACCAAAACTTGTAAAAAATAAAGTTCTTAATTATGAAGCCTTTACAATATATCTGCAAATCTTAAATGACAAAAGAAACATTAAGAGAAAAATCAAACAAGTGATGTTAACATTAGCTATTTTAAATGATCAAAAAATCTTTCAAAACCAAAAAGTCACTATTCAATTTTTTTATTTTTTAGAGCAGAAAAATATATTTCCCTTAAGGCTGCTTTAGATTCAATTCATCATGAACTACAAGAATTGTATAAAAATAGTTTTATTGATAATAATTATCAAAAATGAGATATTGAGATATTTTTTTCATTAGACTGAAAGTTCTTATCTATTATATTAGAATTTAACATAGCTAATATGTTTAACTTCTGCCTATGGTGTTTATGTATGAAAAATTTAATAGGCAATTTAAACCAAAGTTGAACAATAATAAAAAAAATAAATAAAATTAAAAAAAATTTTCAAAGATACTTAGACTATATTCATTCACCTATATTAAATACAATACCAATGACTAATTACATAGTAGATTAACTTCATTTGATGCTGCAAATTACTGACCACTTGTGAGAGTTAGCTTTAAATAATTACAAAAATCATGATAACTTTATAGATGCAATAAAAGAGTTAATATGTAATAAAATGAGTGCTATTGAAATAAAATTTAATTTTTGACAAAATCAAAAAACCAAATTATAGAAATTTACTTCTTTGATGGGCTTAGACAAATTAAAAGTAATAGAAAACTTTAATCTCAGTATAATGTTACTTTCTAAACAATCAACAAAAGTTTAAAAACTTTGGTCAGAATTTTATGAACTCTATAAAATGTAAGGTTATAAAATTTCAGAAGATGTATTCTGTAACAGAGTATATGAATAGTTAAATATGTTTTTAACTCAGTCACAAAAGATTTCTGATATGATTATTAAAGGTTTATATATACCAAGTGATATAACTTTTTATATGCATGTTTTTATATATTATGTTTCAGAATTTCTTAACATTCATTCATATTGGAAACTTAGTTCATTTTCTTGTCAACCTATTGAGAAAAAAAATTATCAACATGTATTATTTTTTTTCAAAAACTTTAAAAGATGATGAGAAAAAGCATTTGCAAAAACTAGCTATATTGGAAATATTAGAAATAAAAAAAAGAGCACTATATTTTTGGCAGTATAGTAAAACATTAGCATTACTTAAACATCAAAAACTTAATATTAGTCTTGACAAAAATCAAAAACTTACCAAAGTTTAGAACTACATATTATTGCAATCAGTATTAAATTTAATATTAGTGATCTCTGAGAATTAATCAATTTTTAAGAAAATTGTTATTTAAAAAATATTCTTTATTTGACAATTTAAACTTTTTTACATAATATTAAAAATTTTTAGCAAACATTAAAAGGCTTTTTTAAAACATATAGTAAAAGCATACTTGGATTTAAAAACTAATTGCAATAAGAATATAAAAGCATAAATAGCCAATAAAGAATTAAAATGCTAATTATTTAGATACTAGTATTTTAAAAACTTTTTTATATATTATCTTTAAAATAATAACAGTATCATATTTCAATATTAATTCAATGTTTATTTTTTTATTCTAAGTTACAAAACTCTATTAATATTATATAGTTTGAGTCTTTATATATAGTAGCCAGAATTGAATATATACTTTAACTAAAGCAAATTGATACCTTTTATTAGATTAGGATATATTCAAGTGAAACAAAGTTAGATAATTCAACTTATTAAAAGACCTAATATAATTATATTTCTCTTAAGATAAAATTATTTTTATAAATAAATAAATGCATATAAATGTAAAATAAAAAACAATATAAACTGATTATATATTAAGTATACTCTAAATAACTACAAAAATATAACTTTCTTGAAAATTAATTACTTTAATATGAGTATTACAGTATCAAAACCAACATAAATTGTAATATATATAGAATAAATTGAAATGCTTATGAATTCATAGAAAGAGTTTGTGTCTATAAACAATATTTAGATACATTAATTATCTCTTATATTGTAGGCTTTTGCAGACAAATTTGTCTGCATAATTGTATTTTTTTGGCTCTAATCTATTTTTTTAAAATGTTAAAGTATCTAAATAAAATTTGGTATAATAATATTTGAAAATAAGAATTACTTTTTTGCAATATTTATTTTTAAATTATAAGAAAAAAAAGTAGGTTGCTTATAGATTAAAAATATTGTAATTTTTTTTTTTTTTGGAATATCCCTGTTGACATTACAACTAGAAGTGCAAGTGGCACTCTTTTATTAAGGTATTACTAATAACTTAATTACTTTTTAAATATTTATATATTATTTTAAAAGATTTAGATCTAATACTAAAAGAGTTGTTTTTAAGAATTTGTATTTCTTTTGAAATGTGATTCTTAGTAAGAGAGTTTAGGAAGATAAGAGGTATATCTAAATTTTCCCATTTTACAGAAGTGTAGTGACACTATATTTCATAGATCGCATTAATATGTAACCAGGTCAGAGCAGCTAAAGCCTAAGGACATGTGTTGTTAGAGGCTTGAAATATATTTTTGAGTGAGGATGGTATAGATATTTCCTTGTTGATGTTAAGAAAACTGTATGCTTTCTTTCAAATTATTTTATTACAAAGGTATTCTAAAGCAAAGTGTTCTATAGTTTGAGTTTCTTCTGGGCACCAGGTACAGTTTCCTGTTTCTGATGATCCAATGTGTCTTAAATGATGACCTAATGGAAGTGCTCTGTGAAAGAGATGCCAAAAAATATCTTTTTTCTTATTACAAACAGACTTTAAAGAAAGCCAGGTAGGTTGAGATATCTGCAAAGGTGTTTGTGTCATAGGTAATAGAAAAAAAGATTCTCTTAAGAGTTCCAAAGTTTTTTTGACTGAGAGTTCGTTTTCTTTAATTTCTCCAATTCTAATTTCATTATTATTTTAAGGCCAGCTAGAATTAGAAGGAACTTTGCTCTTGATTCTTGCCCAGGCCTTTAAGTAGTATTTTCATTTTGAAGGCCAGGCTTTTGAGCTTGTTTTGCCAGCATTTAGAGCCTAACTAGGAGAAATGTTTCTTTTATCACTAAGAATTAACTGTATTTTATTTCTTTCATATATTGCCCACATGGTGTTGAATATAAGAAGTCTTATCCAGACTGTTATTAAGTGAGCATCTAGCATATCTTTAACCACTAGGGCTTGAAGACCTGCTAATTCTATTAATTGCTGAAAGACTGAGTATCTGGGAAGCATTCTTGATGTACCCTTGATCCAGAGAGTTATAATTCAATTAATTTCTGCTACTTGCTTTTTGTTTGGAGATAGCAGATACACTGAGTACCAGACTTTAGATAAGTAACTTAGTGATTAAAATTTTCTCTTTAAAGGAGAAGTTTCTGTTTAGAAGCTTGTTCAGAGATTTTTTTAGCTTGTTAATAGTAGTGACCCAAAGATCTTTTTTCAGTTATCCATTAGTAAGAATGTTATAGCTCAAAATGGTGATATTTTTTTGTTCTTCCAATTTGATAAATTGGTTTTCATTCATAAGCTCTACTCATCGAGCTACAGCTGTGAGAGAAACTAATTTAGTTTTAGTTCTGTTAATTTTTGCATTTGAGGCTGCCTCATAAAGGTTTAGTGCTGTTATAGTTTTGTTCTAGTCTGTAAATAACCTGATTCTTATTGTTAAATCATCTGCATAAGCAGAAGTTTTAAAAAACTGATTTCCTAGCTTTATATCCTGTAGATGTTTTTCTAGGTTTCTTATAAGAGGTTCGAAGGCTAGTATATAAAGAAGTAAGGAAAGAGGATCTCTTTGTCTAACATCTCTTTCTACTCTAAGAGGTTTAGAGATAACTCTAGCATCTATAATGTAAGCTTTTTGATTAGTAAAAAGATTATACACTAGGCTTATAAATTTGTAATCAAAGTTCATGTTCTTCAAAGTTAGTTTTAAAAAGTTATGATTGATGTGATTAAATGCTTTTTGTTAATCTATAAGAAGTAACAAATATTGTTTAAAAAGATCTGATTTGTTTCACAGAGTAGTAATAATATCAAGAGCTGTGTCAGTAATAGATCTGTTTTTAATAAATCCATGTTGGTGAGATACTATCTTTTTGCATATAAGATTAAGATGATTGGTTAGAATTTTCATAAAAATTTTGGCATCACTGTTAACTAGTGATATTGGTCTTTAGTTATTTACCTTTTCAAGATTTTTTGCTTTTTTAGATATTAGTGAAATTAAGCTTTTATACCAAAAAGTTGGCATAACTCCAGAGTTGAGAGCATGATTAAAAACACTATATAGAACTGGTATAATTACTTCTTTAGTAAGTTTATAAAACTCATATGTTAGTCTGTCTGTGCCAGAAGCCTTATTGTTTAGGAGATTTTTAATAATGTTGCTAATTTCTTCTTATGTAATTTCTTGTATAAGAGATGAGTTATGTGCAGAAGAGACTTGTGACAAGTTTTCAGTAATTTTTTTTGCTAAGCTGATATCTATATCTTCTTTTTTATAAATTTTTGCATATTTTTCTCTTATATAGCAAAGAGTGTTTTCTCTTGTTTGTTGTAAAGCTTTAGAATCTTTGATGTTCTTTAATGCAAAACTAGCTTTTCTTGTTTTATATCTGGCAAAGAAGTATTTTGTAGATTTTTTACCTTGTTTAATCCATTGAGCTTTAGAACAAGTTTGTCATTTTTTAGCAAATTGAAATAGTTCTTCTTGAAGGTCTGAGTTTAATATATTGATTTGTGAGTATAGGTAGTTGTTTTCAGGATTATGTGCTAGTCTTTCTTTTAGTTGAGTAATATTTTTGTTTAGTTTTGTAATTTTGTTTTCTGTCACTCTTGGTTTTCTAAAGGCTCTAATAATAGATCGTATTTGTACTTTGTAAAAGTTCCAATCTTCTGTATTTTCTATATCTGATATTTCATCTAATATTTCTTTTTTTTAGATCTTTCATTCTTGAAGCAGTTTTTGTCAAACCTTCAAAAGACAGCTTCTTTTTCTTTAGGGTTAAAGTTTAAAATGCACTCGACCAGCAAATGGTCTGAGTTTTCAAATTTTATACTAACTTCTGAGATTAGATGAGCATTGTTTTCATTGATGAAGATATAGTTCAAATGTGTAACCATAGTACAATTGCCTTGAGTTTTTTGGAAAAAGGTATAGAAAGGTTTTGTTTTTGCAAAGTTAGAGGAATCAAAAAAATTTTTAGTAAGGTTTTGAAGTTGTATTTTTGTAGTGTCCCATTGTGGAGCTGCCTTACTAATTCTATCTCTTTTTAGATAAAGATTAGTATTAAAGTCACTTCTGATAATATTAATAGCATTTTCTTTAATGCAAGAAAACCATTTTTCAAAAAAAAGTTTTCTGTCTCCTGGGCTCAGTGGAGCATATATGTTGGAAACTTGAAATGTAAGCTCTTTGTACTTAAAATTAGTAATGATTATCCTGTTATTTAGATCTAATTTGATGTTTTTAAAGGTTATATTCCTGTTGCTTGTGAGTATAGCTGTTTTGTTTATTCAGATAGAGTCAAACATCTATTGGTTTTTAAGAAAGTTTCGAGTGCTTTTGTTATTTAGATTTGTTTTCTTGTAATATGATTAGGTCTAGTTTGTATGATTTTAAAAGAGTTAGAGTGTTCTGTTGTTTTTGTTGATTGTTCAACTCTTTTACATTAAGAGTTGCCATTTTAAATTTGATATGATTAGTCATAAAAAAATTGAGTAGTAATACAGATTTAGATTTTGGAGTTCTGTACTCCATTACAAGGATTCCTGTATGAAGCCTTTTTGATTGGCTTAGCCTTTTGTTTTATAGAAGCTTTTTTATTTTTTTTCCTTTTATATGAGACCACTGTAAATTCCTTCTCAGCATTGTCAAAACAAAATTGCAAGTTGATATTATTTGCATTTAGCACCAAAGGAGAGTTTAGAGCTTGAGGTTTTTCTGATTCTATAATAATAGTACTAGAAGCATTATTGATAGAAAGGTTTTCTTTGTTAGCATCACTTAAAGTTTCATTGTAAGAAACTTTCAGATCTTCTTTCATTATTGCTGAGTTTTCTATAACCTCTTTTTTGACTTCTTCAGAATTAGATATCTCTTTTGCATTGTTTGAAGAGATTTCTTCAGTTTGATTTGTATTTATATTTAGGTCTTTTATAGGAATTTCTTGTTCTTTAATGTTGGAACTTTCCTCTTCTCTTTCAAAAGAAGTAGTTCTGCTTTTTTTCTTGTTTGCATTAAGCTCTTTGTACTGTAGCTGGAGTTTAATTGCTTGTACATATTGAGGACATTCCTTTTTAATATGTTCTTTTTCATCACAAAAAAAGCTAAGGTTTGGTGCTGAATGCCATTTTGTGATAATTTTGTTATTTATAAGAATATAGAAATATGAGATTCTTTCTTCTAGTTCTGGATCATTAGTAGTTTCAAATGTAATAATCTATTAATCTGTTAAATATAGTATGCCCTCAATTAAAAGAGGTTTAATTGAGGCAATCTTGCCTATGTTATCAAAGGTTTCTTTAATTTCTTCTGAGATAATGTCTTTATCACCTAATGGAACATTTTTGATTTTAATTAGAAAAAAGGATCTTCTTGCATTAGAAGAAATATAGCCATAATATGTTCTGTTAAAGATTTGTATTCCTTTAGAAGCATAATGCTTTAGTTTTTCTTTGTTTAAGAAAACTAATTCCAAGTAAGTACATGTACCCCTATTGATGTATGGCTTAGCTGCAATTATATCACATCCTGCAATTTCATGAAGAGAGATTATGATTTCATTTAGTAAGCTAGTTAGATATTGAATATCTAAAATAAGAGCATTATTATTTCTTGATTTTATATTGTTTCTTAATAAGAAAGAAGAAAAGGTTGACTGTCCTTTTTTGACTTTAGCAAAGAGACTAGTCCAGGTCCTGTTTGAGGTTTCTTTGCTTTTGTTTACTTTAGATAAACTCAAGTCTGTTGAAAACATCATATATGGATTAATGCATATTGTTGTTGTTAGAACTGGGCTTTCGTTGTTATTAGGTTCTTTATTACATGTTTCATAAGCAGACATGTCTAGTTTGTTGTTTTGGTCTTCTCTTTTTTCCAAGAAACTTTCTGTATTTTTTAGTGAGACTTGTTTATCCCAACTAAGTGTGCTGTTGTCATTGATGTCTTGTTGTGCAGAAGTTTCTAAAGCAGTTAAATTACTACTTGCTGTTGTAATATTCACTTTAGAGTGAGAACCTTTTTTGTTGTGAGAAGTAAGTTTTTCTATGTTAGTATAGTTAAAGAACTTAATTCTTTTGTATATGCGAGCTTCAATAATAGAAGTACTATGTTTCTTAAAAATAAAGAGAGGTGCCTCTGTTCCAATACTGTTTTTTAAAAAAAAAAAACTCTTAGATAGGTTAATTTTGTCTCTTCTAAATTACTCTCAACCCTAAATGCAAGTGGTCAGAAGAGAAAGATTATTAATCTTTTTGCAAAGTTATTTGATAAGTTCTAAATAATTACAAAATTTGTTAATATAATTAAATAAAAATATAAACAATATGACCTGCGGGTCAATAGTGCAGTGGTTAGCACTCCCAGATCGCATTTGCAAGGTTGCCAGTTCAATTCCAACTGGGGGAAAAAGCTGTGCCGGGATCACGATTGTTATGATCTTAAGGGGATTTCTCATTTCTACTTCCGGACAAGAATATTACAAGAATGAATGATCTATGG
>CAJVQA010004054.1:0-18221 GCA_910591915.1 Cetraspora pellucida | reverse complement strand
GTAAATTGGCTCTGGCCTGTGTCAACTCATGTAGTTGCCCATAACAAATTATTAATAAAGATAAAGGCAAAACCTCACCTTATTATCAAAAAAAAAAAAAAAAAAAGATTGTCCAAACCCTTTTGCTTAATAATATTTCTTTTGAGCTTCTTTTTTAATTAATTTCTGTCAATGAACCTAATAATAATAATTATTTACTGATTAAAAAAAAATATTAAACAATTCTTATAATATAGAGAGCATGTGCTCTATATTATGAGTATTATTTAATTAAAATCTTATTTTTTTTAACTAGTACTTAGTAATAAATATCGATTAGTTACAATATTTATAACTTACTGTTCTTAAAATTTGTTTTATATAATTTATTTATTTGATATATAATAGAGCTTTTTATATAATTTTTATGAAGGGTTTTATAAGTCTCAGTAGTCATACTATTTTTACTGACCCATATTCATGAATTGCAGATATTAGATAATAATACCAAATATGAAGTTTTGGAAATTAGAGACTACTTGAATTATATTTTAAAAAAATTTTAACAAACTCTTTGGCCTAATTTATAATAAAAGTCTATGAATTTGATTATAACTAATCAGATTAGTATGAAGGATAATAATTTATTTATATCTGAAGTAGGTTACATAAATTATAAGTAAATGATTTTTCACAGATAGCAATATATATTTGAGGGTATTTATAATAAACTTGACATAACTGTTTATTACTAATTCTTAGTTTTTATAATACTCATATAGGTTATCAAGAGCAAAAATAATTATTTTCATTATATTCTGCAATCTTTTAGCTGTCATGCATGTTAAATCTATGTTTTTCATTATTTTAAGAGCTTTATATTGAGGTATTAACATCAATCATCTTTCAAAGATTTATAACACATAGCCACAACATTGTTCAAATAAAAGCTTTTTAGTATAATCTAGCATATACTTAAAGAGACTAAGGTCCAAAGTATGCATTTGATCAAATATAATAGCATTATATATATTGAAGTTACTATAATACTAGGAACAGAGTTTGTTAAATGTACAATATAGTGTATGGTTTATAGGTAACTCAAATATGCATGTACAATTCTCAGTATATGATTGGGTAATTTGTTATTGTAACTTTGTATAGCATACCAACAATACTTTAAATGATAGGTATCAGGAACAAATGTTTCTTTATGCAAAAGCTTAAAATTAATTGGTCTGTATGACTTATTCATTATGCAACATTTTTTAAAAAAATATAAATAAATGCATACATCTGTAAAATTAAAGATGTTATAACAAATGATAAAATTAAGTTTTTTAGACACAAAAATTAGTGAGGTTGTCTGATATAGTAATGTTCATATATTGTTTAGAAGTAAAAATAGGTATAAACTTATATCTATAGTTTAAAATTCGGCATTCTAAAGATGAAACTTGGATCTTTCATGGGTTGTGGAATTGCAGCAAAATATATTGCCTTATTATTGAAAGTAACCACAAGAAGATGTTCTGTTTGTTGTCAACCTTGATTATGAGGTCAATCTTGAAGTTAAGTTTTAGATCTGTTTTTTGTTTTGCTACATGGCAGATGTGGCTTTTTGAAAGTGCAAATTTTTATTACAACATTGGTTATAGATATGTTCTTGCTGTTTTTTGAACACTGTTTTGTTGTTAGTGTTGTTGTTATTGTTATTGCTGTTCTTGCTGTTGTTGTTGCTGTTGTTGCTATTGTCATTGTTGTTATTATTGCTGTTGTTGCTGTTGTTGGTGATAGTAGAGTAGTACTATTCGTTGCTGTTGTTGTATTTGTTAGTTGGATTTTTAGTTGTGTTTTAGATATATATTCCAGATATATATATTTTTGTAATTTATTCTGTTTTTGTAAATGTTTTTAATACTGTTTGTCTGTTTCATAGTAAATTTTTTAGAAAAGTCAAAACTCATAACTCAGTATTATTATCATTTATTTGTTTACTTTTAGAATATGTTTTTTAGAAAAACATTATAGTAGATATAAAGTTTTTATTTATTAACTATGAAAAGTCAATAGTATACTTTTTTTTTATTAAAAAGCTTATCAGTTGATTACAAGAAGAATTTTTTTGCAAAGGAGAAAATTCATAAAACTGTTCTACTTATTTAAAAGAATCTGTAATAATACAATAAAAATAAAAAAAGAAAAAACAAATAATAAAATAAAAATAAATATAGTAATATTAGAAAGAGATTAAAAATTAATACAATCAGAAGTAATTTTTTATACAGAAATTACTTTTCATTTAGAGTTAAATTCAGAGTTTTAATTCCATAAATTGGTTAAATTAATTTCTAATTAATTTTTATAGATTAGATAAATTAAAATTCTGTAGATTGGTTAAATTAAATTTTTGATATTAGAAATTAATTTAACTGAGTTCTATTTTTAGATCAAATTTATCTATTTTTTGGTTACATGTTCATATTCATTATATATTTTTGGTTAAGGTTAGGGTTAATGTTTATATACCAAAAAGGCTGACTTTTTAGAACTGACCAATCATATTCAAGCTAAATATTTCTATATAAACTTCTTATATATAACATATAAGCAAATTTTATTGATCAAAAATAAGGTTATATAGTAAAATATAAGTCAGAATTTAATTAGATAGAATTTTATTTACATTTTAGGATTAGTCTTAAGATGTGTTTTATTTTTATATGTAAATGGATTATATACCAAAAGGGCTAACTTTTTAGAGCTAACTAATCATATCCAAGCTAAATATTTCTATATAAACTTCTTATATATAACATATAAGCAAATTTTATTAGTTAAAAATAAGGTTATATAGTAAAATATAAGTCAAAATTTAATTGGATAGAATTTTGCTTACATTTTAAAATTAGTCTTAAGACATGTTTTATTCTTATATATAAATAGGTTATATATCAAAAGGGCTGACTTTTAGGGCTAGCCAATCATATCCAAGCTAAATATTTCTATATAAACTTTTTATATATGACATATAAGCAAATTTTATTAGTTAAAAATAAGATTACATAGTAAAATATAAGTTAGAATTTAATTAGATAAAATTTTGTTTATATTTTAGAAATAGGGATAAGAATAGAGATAGAAATAGGAATAGGATTAGGATTAGGATTATATATCATAAAAGCTGACTTTTTAGAGCTGGCCAATCATATTCAAGTTAGATATTTTTATATAAACTTTTTATATATAATATATAAGCAAATTTTATTGATTAAAAATAATATTATATAGTAAAATATAAGTCAGAATTTAATTGGATAAAAATTTGTTTACACTTTAGAGTTAGTTTTAAGACATGTTTTAATTTTATATATAAATATGTTATATATCACAAGGGCTGACTTTTTAGGACTAACCAATCATATTAAAGCTAAATATTTCTATATAAACTTCTTATATATGACATATAAGCAAATTTTATTGATCAAAAATAAGATTACATAGTAAAATATAAGTTGGAATTTAATTGGATAAAATTTTGCTTACATTTTAGAGTTAGTCTTAAGATGCATTTTATTCTTATATATAAATGAGTTATATACCAAAAGGGCTGACTTTTTAGGGTTGGCCAATCATATTCAAGCTTAATATTTCTATAGAAAATATTTATATATAATATATAAGCAAAATTTTAATGGTTGAAAATAATATTACATAGAAATATATAAGTTAAAATTTAATTAGATAAAAATTTGCTTATATTTTAGAGTTAGTCCTAAAATATGTTTTAATCTTATATATAAATAGATTAGAGTTATATGCCAAAAAAACTAACTTTTTAGGGCTGGCCAATCATATTCAAGCTAGATATTTCTATATAAACTTCTTATATATAATATATAAGCAAATTTTATTGGTCAAAAATGATGTTATATAGTAAAATATAAGTCAAAATTTAATTAGATAAAAATTTGCTAACATATTAGAGTTAGTCTTAAGACACATTTTAATCTTATATGTAAATAGATTATATACCAAAAGGGCTGATTTTTTAGGGCTAGCCAATCATATTCAAGCTAGATATTTCTATATAAACTTCTTATATATAATATATAAGCAAATTTTATTAGTTAAAAATGATGCTACATAGTAAAATATGAGGCAAAATTTAATTAGTTAAAATTTTGTATACATTTTTGAATTAGTCTTAAGATGCATTTTATTTTATATAAATGAGTTATATACTAAAAAGACTTACTTTTTAGAGTTTGCTAATTATATTTAAGCAAAATATTTTTATATAAACTTTATATATATAATATATAAGCAAATTTTATTGATTAAAAATAAAGTTATATAGTAAAATATAAGTCTAAATTTAATTAGATAAAAATTTGCTTATATTTTAAAATTAGACTTAAGACATATTCAAACTAAATATATTTATATAAACTTTTTATATATAATATATAAGCATATTTTATTGATTAAAAATATATATATTTTTTTTATATATTAATAGTAAGGCCATGTCTCTAACTTTATTAAAACTCAGTTAAACTTTTTACAAATAGAATATACAGAATAAATTTATATTTGAATTCTATATCAATAAGATATTAAGATTAAAGATTCAAATAAGTTATTTGTAACCTAAACCTATCAGAGTGGCCAAGATTTAACTAGATTTCAGAGTTTGTAATTATAATTAGAGGATTCATTTGGTATTTGATCTATTTAGAGTACTATATTTCAATTTTAGGACTAGTAATTAAGTGTAATGCATGTTGTATCAATAAGTTTTGAGAAGTATGAGATATTGAAGTTGGTTGAGATTGTCTACTAGGTTGAGGCCTAGAGACACAATATGGTATTCAGATTTGTATATAGATTTGTTAGTTAAGATGAAGCAGAAGTTTAATTAAAAACATAGTAACAGTTTAATTAAATAAAGTGATATCTTTAATTGAATCAATTAATTCATAAGAAATTAAATCAGACAGTATTAATGTCAGAAAGGATAAATTTGGTATATTGTAGTTCGAATACAATTAAGATTTTTGATTTGGTTGTGCAGATCAGATATAGTTCTTGGTGTTGTGTCAAGCATAGATATATTAAGAACATGTTTAAGTAAGTTATTGATAAGATTGTTAAGAAGATATAAGGATGGGCAAGTAGTTCAATAAAGTGAAATGCTAATTTAATTATATTGGTAACAGTTAGAAGATTGAATATAGTTATTTTTATATAGATTATGTGAAGTTAAAAGGTCATTCATAAGGATTTTTATATAAAAAAACTTAAGTTGGAATGTTTGAAAGCTATAAGAATAGTTTGTTATTTTTTTATTATTGTTAATATAAAGCCAAATGACTTTCTAATTAGTTTGAGTTGTAATTTGTAATCATTTTTTGAAAATGATATTGAGATAATCATAATGCATAAATATAAGCATAGCAAATTGTACGAATACAATAATAAATTGGTAACTCAATAGGGTAGTTATTAAGTTAAAATGTATAGTTAGAATTATAGTAATTTTGTAAATTAAATAGTAGACATAGAAGATTAAAATAATTGTGAGCAAAGTTGTCAGTAAAGTTATTGAATTCATTATTCTGATGTGCAGCTACTTTATGCAGAATAAGTTGTATATTGTAATAATTTGTAAAGTTAATTAAAGTATATCAGAGTGAATGATATGAAGTATTGATAAATGATAATTTAAGTAATGTTAAATTGGTACTGTTGTATTTAGATATAGTAGATTGTGAATCAGTATAGATGTGTACTATACAGTTTCAGAGTGAAGTGATAATAGCACAAAAAATTGTAGTAATTTTTACTTTAAAGAAGCATGACCAGAATTTAGTTTGTACTTGAAAAATATATAAAATGTTGTTATTTTGTATTAAGATCCATCTACTTTCAATTGAGTATTAAGATGTGCCTGCCTGAATGACTGAACTATTAGTATAAAAATGAAGTTCAGACTTGTTATAGTTTGAGTTGATAACTGATTGCAAGATGTTGGTAAGATCACAATTGTTAAAAACAGGTGGAATAAGTGATGCAGGTATATGGATATTAGCAGTATTAGAAATTTGAATAGAATGTCAGATAACAATAGAGTAAAGTAAATTAAGATAATTTGTATTAAGATTAAGTTATTAATTTTTAGTATTAATTTTTCCAATAAATTTAGTTATAAGATTAATAGGAATAAATGTTGTACATTTGTTAGTAATAAGGTTGGAATTAAGATTGCAGCCAATGCATAGTTTAGTTGTAATTAAAGATGTTAGGTATAGTTATGTAACATGAAACTCAATATTGCTATACCAATAGGTAATAAATATTTGTTCAGAAGAGGTTGGTTGTCTTCTGGCTTTAACTATAATTATTTGATCTTGAAGTGTAATGATAAGCCATATTTAGAACATTTTGAAAAATGTTCTGTGATGTAACTAAAATAATTGATTTTTGAAAGTTGATAATAGTTATAAAGAATTCAATAGTAGGAATGATTTGTTGTAATATCTTCAAGAGTTATAAACAATAATAACTTTCTACCTTTAGGTATTTTATAAATTCTTGATAAAATGTGTTTAGTCAAGAAAACAAAAATTAATATATGTAGTAAGTTAGGCAAAAAAAAAATATGATGCTAATAGAGTTATTTTTTAAAAATTAGGTATTTGGAGTGTAATGATAGTATTGATTCTAATGTAATTGTTTTGGTCTTGACTGTATATAGAATGTTATACATTTGATTTGGAATAATAAATAGCTCTAAATAAGATTAGAGCTGAATAATTTTAAAACTAGTTGTTTGTTTATTTGATCTATCAGTTAGAGAATTAGGATAATTCAATATATTGGTCAAGGATCAAAGATTATTTTGTAGTTGTTAAAGATGAATATAGGAACTAGTACTAAGGAGTTCAGTATTGTTAAAGTGTTTAATGAAGTTAGAAATATAATGTTGTAGTTGAATGTTTTAAATATTATGAATATTGTAAAGTTAAGAGTGAAGAAGAGTATTAATAAAAACTGTATACCTAAATTTAGCTTTTTACTTTACAAGGCCAATGTGATGAGTAAAGATTTTTTTACAAATAGTCTGGCTAAGAACAATATTTTGAATATAATATTCAATAGTAGATACAATAACAGTATTTATAATATATTATATATAAGTATTAGTAATATATTTGAAGCTAGCAATTTTAATGAGATGTTGAGATTCATTAATAATAGGTTAGATTTGTTGAGAATGTTTGTTGTTAAATGTAAACCAGCAATCAAAAAATTTAAAAAATATGTAAAGTAGATGAATAGAAAGTGTATAGTTATTAAAAATAATAGAATTATAATTGGATGATAGATTGTTAGTTGTAAATATAGATTTAGAAAGATTAATTTAGATATTAGTTATATCATAAAATGATTTAGCTATTGAAAGAATTTGTGATAATTTTACTTGTAAGGATGCAATCTAGAGAGTATTATCCATATATATAAAAACTGAACAATATATTTCATTTATTAAAGTTTTTATTTTTGAGATTGATGATCAAATAGTTTGATTAAAAATAATGTTATATAATAAATATATAAGTTAGAATTTAATTAGATAGAAATTTGCTTATATTTTAATATTAGTTTTGAAATATATTTAATTTTATATATAAATATAAAGCTTCATTGTTATTAACTTTATAATATTTAATTATAATATATAAATTTTGAATTTAAATTAGGGTTTAGAGTTTTATATCAAAAAGATTAAAAATAGAGTTATATACCAAAAGGGCTAACTTTTTAGAGCTAACCAATTAAATTACAAATAAATATTTTTATATAAACTTCTTATATATAATATATAAATAAAATTTATTAATCAATAATAAGGTTATATAGTGTCACGATCTAAAATAGAATCTGCAATATTTTATCTAAGATCGATCGCATAATTAACTAAATAATAGATATAGCATATATGTAGCGTAATTAGCAGATATAGGGTATTTAGCGTAATTAGCAGATATAGGATATTTAGCGTAATTAGCAGATATAGGGTATTTAGTGTAATTAGTAGATATAACATATGTAGCATAATTAGTGTATATAGCGTAAATAGTGCATATAGCATAGATAGTGTAATTAGTGTATATAGCGTATTAGAAAAAGTATATAAGTAATGCGCTTTAAATGTAAGACAGAATATAAGAACATATATAGAACACACAGGACGTATAGTAATAAATACTCACCTTACACTCGCCAAATCCAACGCCTCTTTCGAGTGTTGTAACGTCCTACATTACGCTAACGACATATCGGCTACCCTATGAATAGGGAATTCTAGGGTAGTTCCGGCCTGTATCATTACAGTATATATGAATATATTTTAGGTTATTTTTACATACAAATGCTTTGTACTTTATATATTATTTATATATCTGCTAATTCTGCTAGTTATTCTATATATGCTAGTTATTCTAAATCTACTATATATATAGTTTCAGCTAAATCTACTATGCTATATTTACTAAATAATTATACAATCAATCTCTTTTAGGTTTAATGCATTGTAGGTCAGTTTTTAATTGTTACATTATATGTTTTTAAAAAAAATTTGGTTCTATTTCTTCACTTATAATAAAACATTATATAATATATTAATTTTGAAGTTCTAATATTGTGCTAAGATAACTTAACATTATCTGAAAGGCATAGTTTCATTAATAATTTTATTGTACTTAATACAAAGCTTACAAATAAGTATAATACTTATTGTGTATATAATGCTTGTGATAAAATACTTGGCTAAAAATAAACTTTAAAAAATTTAATTATTAATAAAAAAAATATTATTAGAAATTATTTTAAAAATTGTAAATATTTTTATACAAAAAAAGAATCAAATAAAGCAGTAAAAATGTATTGTAAAAAGACTGATGATGAAAAAGAACAGGCTTTATAAACTTTATAAAAACATCAAAATACTGATACATCAGATAATTAATAAATACCAAAAACTATTTTAAATGCATTAGACTCTAAATATACTACTCTAATAAATAACTTTCAACTCTTGATCCAAATATATACATTACCTTTATAAATGTATTATCTCTATAAATGCAATCTTATAATTTTTTAAATATATATCACAAAATTTTTTTTTTTATTTGTATAATATCAAGTAGAAAAATAAGAATACATATATATATCAATTGAATATAGATGTATAACTAAAATATTATTCCTAAGCTACACTATTGTTATTATATACTATGACATCTAGTATGATATTGTCCTTTAGTTTTCTGTTATTAGTTGAGTTATTTGATATGAACTTAACTACAAAGAAGGTAAAAAGAACTCTTAAGATTATTTAATTAATAAAAGCAAGTATGTATAGTAAAATTTTAAGTAAAACTTTTAAAAATAAAGAGATCTATATTAGTATTAAAAGTGAAAGTAGTATTGTTAGAGTTTGTAAGTTGAGGAGTAGGTAATCTGATATTGTTTTTTTTTAGTAGAGGTTGTAATTCCTCATAATAATTCTCATTTATGTTGTTTAGTATCAGGGTTTGCCAAATAGTAGTGTTGAACCAGGTAAGTAATAAGTTAAATAAGAAAATAAAAAAATTGTTAATTAGCTTTTTAAGAATAGATTGAAGTTGGTTATATTGGTTAAGGGTTATTGTACTCTGAATGAGTAATAGTATTGTGTTATATATATTTAAGTTGAAAAAAGTGTCTTGTATAGTAAAAATTTGTATTATTGTATTTGATAAGGTTTTTGTAATATTTAAAAAGTTTAAAGCATTTGAAATTTTATTAGTAAAGTGTTTTGTAAGTTGTAGAAATAAAGTAAGCATTTAAATAAGTGTTTGATACTTTTATATTAATTTTTTTTTTTAAATATTAACAGACTTTTATATTAATTACAATATGAGCAATTTGGAATTAGATAAAGAAAAGAATAGCAGAAATTTAGGTTTAACATTATTAGTAAATTATTAAGAAGTATTTTGTTTCTAATAGAATATAGTTTAAGATTGGACTTTTGAGAGTTAATGATTTCAGTTAATAATAAAATGTTTATAGTCAGAAGGTTCTATAATAGTATTAGTTAAAGGAGTTTGTTATTGTTTAAATTGAGATTAAGTTTTTGCAAAATTTATATAGTTTGTATATAATTGGAATTTCTTTCTAAGAGAAGAAAGTAGATAGGTAGAATTGATCAAGATTGAATTTTAATTTAGTTTTGTTGGCATCATGTTTGGCTAGAGAATTAGTTAAATTGTGTAAAGTATTTTTTGAATTTAATTTGACTTTGTGTATAATATAATTAATATTTTTAAGTTTAATTAAATAATTAGACATATATATAATATCGCAATTATTTTGTTTGGTTAGTAAATTGTAGTAGTAGAGTAATGAGTTTGAGAGCATTTAAATAGTAAATAAGCTGTTCAGATAGATATGAATTTGATAATTAGCAGGTAGAATAAGGAATAGAGGGATAAGTGCTGCTAATTCAGCTTATATTAAGTTTGGTATATAGGTTATAAAAGCATTAAATTTGAATTGTATATTCTTTTCAAGAATCCAAGCAATGTTTATAAAGATGTTATTTGTTTGTGAGTTGAGTATAGAAACATTTGTGTAAAAGTCTAGATTAGTTGGTTCTAAAAGTAGTATTTTTTTTGTAAAGATCAATGAGTTGGTTTTGATAAATAGGATTAGATGTTGTATTCTATATTAAGAGAATTTCTGATAAAGGTATTGAAAGAGAGGGTAAGGATTAAAAACTGGTTTGTACAGCTCTGAATAAATATTTTGAAATGCTTGGATTTCTTGATTGTTAATATTGAGCTTGAAATGTTGTTATTTTTTTTGTGTTTTGCATTTTAAGTTAATAGTATATTTGTAATTAGTTTGGATCATTGTAGATATAGAAGAAATGCAAATTGTGTTAAATGTTGGGCCATATGCATATTATAAAAGAAGTGAATATTTGGTTTAAGAATATTTAAACCAGCTTAAAATAGAACCTCTAGAAGATTTAAGAGTTTTAAATATATGTTTTTCCAAGAAAGTAGGTTTAGATTATTAGTTGTAAAGAGTTGTTTAAAAAAAAGGATTTTATTATTTTGAAGGCTTGAAGTTGTTAAATTACTTGGAAATAAAATAAAATTGTAAATGTTGTTTAGTTGATTAGTTTGTTTGTAAGTTGATAGCTAGGTTAGATTAGAGTTGTTAAAAAATATATTGTTTTTATATAAGTGATGAAGTTGGGATAATATAGTAAAATTAGTAGTTTTTCTATAATTTTTTAGAATTGTGTTTTGTGTTAGAAATTTTTTCATATTTTAAAGAGCCAATCCTTAATTTAGTGTATAAAAATTTGGTTTAAAAGTTCATTAGTATTAAAATATTACAAAAATTTAGTTTGATTAAAATGCATATAAAATATTTTTCTATATTTAAAATTTATATAAAAAATTATTTTTTTTTTAAGCAAATAATATGAATGATAAACCTTCTAACATTTTTTTCACTTTTAATATTTAAAAAGTAAAAAAAATTATTAAATTTAATATTATATCCAACTTTATTTTTAGAGATATTTTTACTAAAAAAAAACTTAAATTTGAGAGATAGCACTTTGAATAATAATTTCAAATAGATGGGCTTTTAAATAGACAACAAATTAAGTGACTTAGAAGTTTTTTGAGTTTTTAAATCTAGCACTTATCTTTTTTGCTAGGCATGCTTTATCAAATTATATTCTTGATACTAAAAGAAATAACTTTATAAAATTATATAAACAAAAGTTAAAAAAAATGTCATCAAAGTTATCTTAGTATTTGACAGATAAAAAAATATTTTAAACAAAATATTTTTGGTTTATTATTTATTTTATAAACTGGAGAAGTTCAAGTTTAGAAAACAATCACTATTAGTTTAGAGTAAGAGCAAATAATCAATATTATTTCTAAAATTTAAAAAATGATTAATGATGCTTCAAGTATAGAGACAAAACTATTAGCAATAGTTTTTAATAGTGCACTAGCATATTTTGCTGCTAAATAAAAATTAAATATACAAGTTAACTATTTTTTATAGGCTAACCAGAACAATTATTAAAAAAAAATATAATAATTAGTTATCAGGTCTAGTATGAAATTTTAATATTTAAAATCTCAAAAGGCCATAATACTGATATCATACAATATAACAATTACTATTTAAAGATTAGTAGTCATATTAATAATTATTGTTAGACTTTAAATTTTTAATTATTACATTATATAATATTAGTATTATAGTCTGTTAAGATTTTGGATATTAGAATTTCATAATAGACCCTTAATTATCTTTTCTAAATTTTTTTTTAAATATAAAGTTATCAAATATCTATGTCTAAATTATAAATATTATAGCTAAAATCTGAACTGTTAATTTTTATAAGTTTATAAAAAATATTATAAAAATCTTATAAGTTGATTTTTGAAAGTAAAATTTCTGATAATCAAAAAATACAACTTAGTTTTAAATCTATATATATTCTAATATTATATACAACATATATATATAATTAAAAAATTTTTAGGAACTTATTATTTAGATTATTTTTACAAATTTTTGCTAAATACATTTGATTTTTTCTAAATAATCCACTAAACAACTCTTATTTGTACTTTTAAATAAAGTTATTCGGACTACTTTTCACATCCTAGCTAAACAGAGTTTAAGTTTAAATATTTTCTGACTACTGAAAAATGTTTTAAAATCTAAATTTTTAGTTTTTGTTTCTTTTTTATAAATTTTACTAATTAAACATATTTTTTACTTATTATAAAAATATTTAGCTCAGGTGTAGTAATCTAGTAAAGTATAATAATTAGGTCATCAACTTCTCAAGTAGTAGGTTGAATGTTCAAATCCTATTGACAGTAAAAATTTGTATAATTACCTATGTAATATTCATATTATAGCAACTGTTACTAATAATTAGGTTAGGATACCTGTAATAGTAGTTACATCAGCATAACTGACAGGTTATGGGCATTTGTACAATATTGGAATTATACAAAGAAATTTAAATTGACAAATCAGGTGATGCAAATACTAGATAAGTTCTTGTAGCTGTGTAAATCTGTTGAAATTGGGTAACAAGAAGTTCATTTGAAAAGACCTAAATAGAAAGATAGCTGGATCTTTGACAGCTCTACTGTAAAGGCTAGTATGGTGAAACAGATACCAAAGTCTAGTATCTAGTTATAGTAGCTAGACAGGCAAGAATACTAGGTTAGGAGTCTCTGATGTACTACCAATCAGGCTGCTGAAATAAACAAGAGAAAAAGAATATTGGCAGACTTGATATACTGATAGACTGGTTATAGTCCTATATGGGCTACTGAATTGGGAGTTTGGTAAAAAGGTAGGTAAAAAGACTAAGATATACTAAAGTACTAGAATTATGCTATAAAGTAAATGCTAGGGTCTAAATGAACTCTACAAAGACACAGTAGTTTAATGGTTAAGCTCTGACTGCAAGTATTAGTTCTGCTATAGCAATATCTAGATCAGCTATAAAAATGATTACAGAAGGCTCTGAAGGGTTTATCTTGAGAATAAATTAGTTCTAAGGTTAAGACAATAATCCAGGCATTTGGATATAACTCAGTGAGTTAACAAAGATTACAGGTTCAGAGGTTTTAAATGGAACATCCAAGCAGGGGTGTTAGATATAGCAATTAGTGAAAAACCTTCAGACAGACTTCTTAAATAGGTAATATAGAAAAATTATATATGTAGCCAATTGTACATTCTTCTATAGTGGTTTATTGAACTACAATACTGATAAGTAATTAATTATAGCAATTAGTGAGGAACCTTTAGGCAGACTTCTTAAATATGTAATATAGAAAAATTATATATGTAGCCAATTATACACTCTCCTGTAGTGGTTTATTAAATTACAATACTAATAAATAATTAATAAAAGTCAAAAATACCAAAAAGGTCATCTAAAAAAAAAAATAATATTTAGCTCTTCAATGCAATTATTTTGATATATGTTTTATTATAAACAAATTAAAACATATCAAAATATATACAGAAAGATAAAAACTAAAACCTATTTTTGCAAGTTTTTTTATTGCCAATTTTAAAAAAATCTATTGAGTTGATCTGAAAATTTTATTTTTCTAATAGAATTTTACTAAAATGCACCTATAGTGTTTTACACCTATGCATGCATTATCTTAAAAACTAACTAATTAATCAGTACGAGGTGTTCTAAGTAAAAATGGTTTATGCCTCTGAAAACCCTTCCCAAACCCTAATACTAACTTAAAAACTATACTAACGTGAAAAAATTTAAGTCAAAAATTTCTATAACAAAACTTATAAAAACTTAGAAATTTTAAAAAACATAATAAAAACATATAATAGATGCAAAACACCATAGGTGCGTTTTATAATAATTGTTTCTAATATATATTAAAATTTTTTAAATATTTAGCTTATTTTTATATTTATCTTACATATTTCAAAATTTTTTTAAGCAATTTAAAAACTCTTAAAATTAAAAAAGTTTTCTAAAAACTAGTAATAATAAAATAGTTTGTACTACTTTAAACTTATAATTACAATTTAGTTATCTTAATTTATTTAACATGTCTACTTTTAGAACTATAGCATCTTGACATCTTAGATCTCAATTATTTTTTTAAAAATTATACTAACTTCTATAGTATTGCAATTTATAAAAAGAAACTAGGGAATGTAATAAATACAAGCAACTCTCTCTGTAGATTACTTATACCAAAACTACAAAAAAACATTTGATCATTTCTCTACTTTTTATTAAGTAACCCTTACTTGACCTCTTAAATAAAGTTGTTCAGCATACTTTCTTCTCCTAGGTGGCTAAGTTTTATTTATCAATAATACTTGGTTGCTAAGAAAAGATCTAAAAATAAAGTTTTTGGTTTTTATTTATTTACACATAATTTTACTAATTAAATCTAACTTCATTACTATTCAAAAATTGTTCAACTTACTGAGATGGACATTTTAATATATAATTTGTTAAAAACAAACCAAAACTCATTGAGATATAAGTAAAAAGTGAAAACAAAAACTTGTCTTTTGCAAGTTTTTTCATTGGCAATTTTAGGAAAAATTGCTGGGTTGCCCTGGAAATTTCACTTTTATGGTACCCATTAGAATTTTCTAAACATCCAATAAGCTTATCTGAAGCTCATACACTTTTCCAAACTTTCCTAACTAGTCTAGGAACTTCTAAATTAAACAAATATTTTCATAAAACATATTTAAGAATCTATATTTAAGAATCTATTTTTAGAACAAAATGCTGACCTTGACAACAGTTGCATCTGATACCATTGATCTCAACCATTTTTACCAAAAGTGTTCTAAAAGCTTTGGTATTGGTATCCTTGAAGATGCAGCTAATACATCTTGTCCTATTCCTGCAAATAAGCAACCAAATAATTGCTCAAGCACAAAACTTAAAGAGGAACTAAAAGTTGTCATTACTTTAAAGCACCTGAATCTAGTTCTATTGTTACATGTTTTTGTGGCAAATTTCATACTCACTTTATCTCAACTACCAATCAAATCTATAAACAACATAAAGTCATCTTTATCAATAAAAAATCTAAAGACAAAAAATCTCTAGCAAACAACATTGCAAACTCTACTGAATTTATTTCGCTATCTTCTATAGCATCACCTTCATCCACTACACATAATTACCAATATGCAAAATGAAACTTGCCTATTGTCTGTAAAGAAATGAGCAACCAACATTATCTGGCAGCAGATGCAATTTTATATAATGACAAATCCCATTATAAAACATGTGCAAATATCCAACAACCTATTCAACAATTAAGCTTCTCACCTACATTCATTTAAAAACTCCAACAAACAATCAATTCCTATAACCTACTAGTATCTGAATTCACATTTACAACCTCACCCAATAACAACAATAATACTACAAATGACATGAATATAGATAATAATATCATTAACAACAATAATCAACAATAACAATAACAACAACCTCTATATCAAAACCCACTCTATTCTAAAGAATAGCAATAACAACAGCAAGAAACAAACAAACAAAAGCAACAACAACCCCAAACCACTACTACTAACAATCAACAAAAAATCAAAGCCAATCCAATATTTGACTGACTTGCTAACTTTCCAATTTCTGATGACATGAAAGATAAATCACAACTCCAAACAGAATTCTCTAGAAAAATCTTCAATTTTCAATTTTCTCAAATCCTAGTTACATGACTTTTATCCTGGTAAAGAAATCAAACCTGAAACTTCTAAGCAAAAGGCTCTAAAGCTAGCTTTTACCACATTATTCACAAAATGGCTGGAGACAGACCCCAGTTTCTTATTGACCTTATTCAACAAACTAATTTTAATACAGACAAAGCAATTACAATTCCTTTTAACATTCTTAAAGAAATTCCCAAAAAACTTAACTTAGCATTTACAACAATTTTGTTTACAAAACTCAATTACTCTAAAATCTTTGCATTCTCAGTGACTATCTCTCCATATACCAATCAAAACTAATTACAACTTTGCATTAATCTAGCTCGTATTCATTTATATCTTTCAAACAACTATCAAGCCATCGATTATATTAAATTTGCTGAAGACTTCCAACTTCGACCTAAAAGATTTAATATAATATCAAAAGTATCTGATTTTGACAAAAATAAGCAATATGTCATAATTAGATCTGATAGCAAATTCAATATTTATCTTGACTTCAATATCCCAAAAACACTTTTTTACCAAAAACTAAACATCCCATCTCTTGCAAACTCTTTAGACCATTTAAAACAATGGTTTAAACAATTTTTCATAACATATAATCGTCAATTTACTCAACCACTAGATGAAACTAAAGTTTTTAACTCTTTAAAATACCAAATCCAACAGCAATTTATCTTTCATCTCAAAGAAACACTACCTACTACAATAAACTTTCAACAACCTTATAATTTACAAGCATGCCAAAATGAAACCATAAAACTTGCAAACTTCCATATCTTTACCTGTAAGGAAGAAACCTGTTCCTATCTAGTACAAATAGAACCTAAAAATAAAGGAAAAGAAACAGAAAATACAAATCCATTTATGACTCCAAAACCTTTATATCAATACAACTTTTCACAATTATCAAATGATAATTTTAAAAAATCATATAAAAATTTTCCAAAACAAGAAAATGAAATTTGAAATGACCTGTGATTGATCTATCTATTTTTTACAAAAATAGCAAACATGAAGTGTCTTTTAACAAACAAATTCCTACTACCCTTCTTAATGAGCTTGCAACAAAAATGGAAAAATCTGTTTGCAAAATCAACAATGTTCAAACTAATCCCAAATGATATAGCTACTATTTCTATCTTTATCTTAACCTATATCAAAACATTGTAGCACAAAATCACCATATTGACAAACTTGACAAACAGCAAGCAATAGAATTTATTACCTCTAAGCCCACTAATACAGAAATGTTGGCAAGAGTCTTAATCTTTTTTAACTCTCTTGACAAATCACTAACATACCCACAAATCAATACTTACTACTGAGAAACAGCCTACTCAGAAGCAAACAAAATATTGCAAGATAAATTCCAAATGTTATGCTCAATTCTCTCCTTAATCGAAGAGTCTCTCTTCCTTAAGAAAACTTCTTTTCAGTAAATCTATCTTCTACAAACCTTATAGATGCAGCTGCCACCTTGCCAAGAAATACACCCTTAGTAGTTGGCAAGAAAAATGATGTAAGTGGGCAGGTGGTAAAGCCCATTTACATGAAGAACCAAGTTAATGATGGCCAGACCTAACATACAGGGCAGGCTATAGCACCCTTCACAGCTGTGCAAGCTGAGCTTCAAATGGTGAACAATTCTGTAGAAAACAATCCAACCCCTCAAGTTTCTGCTTCCAACATTTTATCTTCTGCAGAAACAAACACATGCTACAACAAATTTCTACAATCACACAATCTACCTATCATAAATAATCCTATAATACTTGGAATCTTCTTATTCTATTTTCAAAAACACTCTTTCAAAAATAGCTTCAAAATATCTATCAATCAAAACAAAACTGAATTACATATATATACTAACCTCT
>CAJVQA010004053.1:0-18222 GCA_910591915.1 Cetraspora pellucida | reverse complement strand
ATAGTTTAAAATAACAGTCATTAGATTTAATATTATTAATAAGCTTTTTAATTTATTTTATAAAATATGATGTATTAGAAATGATTATATGATCTATATTTTAAAATATTTCAAAATTGATGCTTATTGCATTAATTTATTTGATAAATTGTAATAAACTTGAATAATTAAAACTGATTTCGACCTCTAATACACTTTTATAAATTACGTTTAGTTAAAAAAATTTCAATTTTTTTAATTTTGCTCGTCTAAGTGTAAATTGTTAATTGTAAAAGTGTATTAATAAAAATTTTATCTAAATTATTTCAAAATTTCAGAATATATATAATTTTGCCTTCTGAACAAGTTTACTTAGAACGTTATTATTAATTTACTAACGCTAAATATATTTTTTTAGCTTTTATATAACTACGATATTTGATTATTTAAAAAAATAATTTTTAAAAAAATTTTTATTTACCAAAACCTCTATATAATCACCAGTTTTGGTATCCCAAAGGTGTGATTATATAGAGGTTAGACTATATATGTCGACCTTTTTTTTCGTAAAAGTGAAAACGATATATAAAAAATTTAAATTTATAAATATAATATAGTTTGATTGGTTGATTGTCACATGTTCATATGATCGACCAATCACGAGAAAGTTGTGACGCAGGGGTACTAAACGTATTAAGTTGTTATCTACCTTTAATTGGTTACATTTTTATTGGTAACGTTGCGGAATTTTCATTGGAATATTTGAAGATATGGAAGTCCAGCAGGGTTCCAACTTCCAAACAACTATGAGTGATAGCATACAACATCAACCTACTGATACTTCAACTTTAGACGCGTCGACCGAAAGCAGTTCACATCCGGATCATACGAATGATCATGCGAATGCACATGAATATTCTGAATATACGGCTGAAAAAAACCAAGAATATCTTGAGTCCATCAGAAGAGAAACCGCCGAAAAAACACCACTCGTATGTTCGCCTGAAAGTATTGAGAATTTATTAAAAGAATATCTGCATGGTAGTGAAGTATATCAACAGAAGATCATGGTTTGTTGTATTCTTTTGCAAATGTCAACAACAAGCCATCTGCCAATGATTGTCACCAAGAACTTATTTTTTAATCACCAATCGCCATCATGTTAGAAATTGGCAGAGAAACATCATACAATAAGACGTTGCAGAGGCGATGGCAGCTGTTTTTATAGGGGTAATATATTTGCATTACTAGAAATAAATGTGAGAAAAGGATTAATTAATAAGCTAGTCATTCATGTATTATCTAGCCTTTGGATTTGCGTGGTTCGAACGACTTTTAAATTCTAAAGACCCAACAATTCATCAAAACGCACTCGAAACGTTGACTTATACGAAAAATCAACTTCTTCCACTTTGGTATGAAGAATTGATTTATGAAGACATGTATGAAGAAGTCGAAGGACATTTAAAAGCTATTGTAGAAGGAAAATATGGTAGTGACAAATTGTTATCCATCTTTCAAGATGAAAGTATCTCTAATCAAATAGTCATGTATCTTCGATTTGTCACAACGGCCTACTTGAAAAAACATTTTAATGAATACGAACCATTTCTTGATTGTGATTTGGAAATGGATAAGTATTGTAGTAAATATGTGGAAGGTATGGATAAAGAGGCGGACCATATTCATGTCCTTGTATTGACACGAGCTTTAAAAGTTCCGGTTGAAATTGCTTACATGAGCAGCTCCGATGCGCTTGATCAAGTCAATTTTCATGAATTTTATCCAGAAGAGGTCTCAAAAGGTGTTTTATATATGAAACCTTTGGTGCTCCTCTACAGACCTGGGCACTATGATATTTTATATCGTAATGAATGAATTAACTTTACAAATATTGTATTTGATGAATGTACACATATAGAATGTAATATTCAGCATTTAATAAAATGTTAACATTGTATGATTTTAAATTGCTAACTGATTGTAGCATTTATCATTATTGTATGTGTATTAATTATTTTATTGAATACGTATGCTAATAAATTATCTAGTGACAGGGTCAAATAATTTGAAGTAAAAAGAGTCCGTTGACAAAAATGGTTTGCGATGTTGGTCACCTTTCCTGTCATTAAAGTTTGTGAATTGCGAGTTGGAAGTTATACCTGATCATGCAAACGATAACATTGACAATTATGTTTCTAGCCTAATTTCTAAGTAGGATTGACTGTTTAAAAATTGCTCCATAGTTCCGGGCAGAATTATATTGGTCGTGGGCCGGAATTATTTTAATGCCAGCCAAATTAAACGATTAAGAAATTTTAGGTGGTTCCAATCCCTACTAATTTCAGCCAATAAAAACGAATTTTTTCATCATGCTAAGACTAATGAACGCGTTGTCTAATTAAAGTTATACAATATTCAAATGTTCCTTAGAAGAATTCTCTTTCACACCAGTCACGACCTCATTGCACCTTTAGCCTTCACTTTATCACTTCCTTCTTCTGATCCAAATTTTATCAGCCAACGACGGTTATTGGCTTCTAAAAAGAAAGTTGGCGGGAAGAGTGATAAAAAGGATAAGGTAGCCTTTAAAGAAGAGGGCGATATAGAAAACAAAGAGGATGCAAACTATAGAACCTTTGATATGACCAGTATTACAACTCAAATGAATTCTATCATCGGAAGGCTAAAAAAAGAATATGGTACAATGAGGATCGGACAGGCAAATCCGGGTTTGTACCATGCATAATTAAATATTTTTCGAATTAAACGAATTTCATGTTAATAATCAAATTTCTCAATTATCAAGGCATTCTTGATTCCGTGATAGTACCTCATAAAGATGGCAGCACACCTTTAAGGGAACTTACGCAAATTACAGTCAAAGATCCACAAACCTTATTAGTGCACGTACACGATGAAGAAGTATGGAAAGCATGAAGAATTACTGATAATGCGATTCCGAATCGAAGAAGTGGTTATGGATAGGATACATATTAAAAAGTTATTTTTTGCCCAACTTAATCCATAGATGTTAAAAGCAGTTGATAAAGCTATAAGATGCACAAATCTTAATTTAAATCCAATGATTGATGGAAAAGGTCTTAGAGTGCCTATTCCAAAGTAAGTCATTTGAGCTTCTTTTCAACGACTTACTTTTATAATTGCTCAAGGTTGTACCGATTGTTTTATGTTCTCACCATTCCCATAGAGTCACGACGGAATTTCGTGAAAAAATGATCAAAATCGCGTCCAAAATTGCAGAAAATACAAAAACAAAGCTTCGCCTTGCAAGGCAGGACGGATTAAAAGATCTAAAAAAAGACAGTAAGAATGGATTGCCGATTGATAAAGCAAAATTATTGGAAAAACAGGTATTCTCTCGTTATTTTTTTAGAAGTGAATGGTTGAAGACTACTAATCGTAATGGAATTATATATATATCTTTTAAGTTTCAATTATTAATAGATAAATATGTAAAGGAAGTCGATGATTTCTTTAAAGCAAAATCGAAAGAAATATCAGGAAATTAATAACAAATATTTAGTGTATATGTAAGTTTCTAAAAGTTTACATGTTTTCCTAAGAGATTAACAGAACTGAATAACATTTTGGAGATATGATAATAAACTTGAGACACTAATATCGACAATGACGTTTCATGGCCAGTCTGAGATCCATTATCCTATATCTATATTAAGGATTTTTTTACCGATTTAAGATTTTTTGTGTAGCTATATTTGTCTTCTACATTCGCGTACTTGTCATGCTGTGTTACGAATTATATAGCCAAACATTCTAAGAGCCTATATCATACTATGATAAATAAACAATTCAAGCCGTTTTATTGGTCTACTAGGTGCATATTTGAAAATTTGTTTAACATTCTCTCGAAATAGGTCTTTTTTGCTTTACCCCGACACAAATCTTTTAATAAAAAAAACCGATAAACCGAACTTTTATTACTTTTAACAGAATTATTTGTTTCTTGACTAACCCATTCTTCCTTCCTTTGACAAGCCCTTTATATCTTAATAATGTCACCAAGTGCAGTTGCAGCCACTAATGGCATCGGCATCGCGAATTTGCCGAACCAACGTCACAAGATTGTAGCAAAGAGAGGAACTAACTTTACTTTAATGGTTGTTGGTGAGTACCCTTGTTGTAGCTCTTTAAGATCTCATTCGAGGACACCGCAAAAGCTTCAAGAGAATGCTTCTTAGTATCTAGATGAAATTGATGTCAAGCGAATACTTAATTTTCAATAAAGTTATATCTAAACTTGTTTTGTTTATTACTAGGTGAATCTGGTCTCGGAAAAACTACTTTTATCAATACTCTTTTTACGACTACAATCAAGGAAAAGAAAAATCAAGCCAAACGGCATGCTAAGCAAACCGAAAAGACTGTTGAAATTGAAATAACAAAGGCTGGTAGGCATTATAACATTAAGCATTTGTTGCATATATTCCTTTTGATATTGATTTAAAAATTTATCTATTTATACCTATCTATTTATCAATTGTTGTTTGTAGAGCTTGAAGAAAAAATGTTTAATGTAAAACTTACGGTCATCGATACTCCTG
Organism: Cetraspora pellucida; assembly: GCA_910591915.1. Lineage (NCBI taxonomy): Eukaryota > Fungi > Glomeromycota > Glomeromycetes > Diversisporales > Gigasporaceae > Cetraspora > Cetraspora pellucida. The sequence continues at coordinate 13,657 of CAJVQA010004053.1, read as the reverse complement.
GCTTTGGTGACTATGTAAACAATCGAGAAAGTTGGTTACCAATTGTCGAATTTATCGATGACCAACATGAGTCATATATGCGTCAAGAACAACAGCCACTTCGTAAAGAAAAGTTGGATATGCGTGTTCATGCTTGCCTTTATTTCATTCGCCCGACTGGACACACGTAAATGTTCAAATTTCTATTTCGCGTTTTTATGATATTATATAACACGTATATTATATTTTCACAGCTTAAAACCTTTGGATATTGAGATTATGAAGCGCTTGGGCTCCCGTGTGAATTTAATTCCAGTCATTGCTAAGGCAGACACTCTGACGCCCAAAGATTTAGAAACATTTAAGAGAAGAGTAATAAATATTTTGAATATTTAGTTTCATCTTTTTTGCAATTTAAATTTCAATCGAATTAATATCCTGTTTTGTTATACAATTTTAGGTTAGAGAAGTCATTGCCGCTCAAAATATTCAAGTTTACCAATGTCCAACTGAAAGTGATGATGAAACAAGTACCAAACGAAATATGGACATTATGGTAATTGTTATATTTTTATATCGTTTGGAGTAAATAGAATAATTCTAATCACATGTTACATCTTATACCATGTTCAGGCTGCTATGCCATTTGCAATCATTGGTAGTGACGAAGATGTTATTGCCCTTGATGGCCGTAAGGTAAAGGGAAGACAATACAGTTGGGGTATTGCTGAAGTCGAAAATGAAGATCATTGTGATTTTAAAAAGCTTCGTGCTCTTCTTATTAGGTAAATTTCCTTGTCATTTTAAGTATATATGGTTTATGAAGGTCTTATATATTATTTTGATTCATAGAACACACATGTTAGATCTTGTCTCTACTACCGAAGAGACACATTACGAGAACTATCGTCAATCACAAATGGAAACCAGGAAGTTTGGTGAACCTAAGTATGTTGAATAATTGTTTAGTTTATTTGACCGCTATTATTCTAAAATTAATTATGCTCAACTCAATGTAAAACAGGCCAAAGAAACTTGATAATCCTAAATTCAAAGAAGAAGAAGAAGCTCTTCGAAAGAGGTTCACAGAACAAGTTAAGCAGGAGGAGAATCGCTTCCGACAATGGGAACAACATGTAAATATTCAATAATTACTCGAATAATATGTTTTTGTACCTCTCTAACTTCTTTTTTTTGGTTTGATTATAGCTTATTGCTGAGCGTGATCGTCTTAATAAGGATTTAGAGGCAGAACACTCTCATATTAAAACTTTGGAAGCTGAATTGGAACAGGTTCAAGCAGGAACATCTAGAGGTAGAAAGTAGATAGGAAATTTACCTTTAAGCTATATAATTTTTATTGTCCATCCACTTTTTCCTCTTAATTAATCTGATTGAATATTTATTGAATTAACTTTCTTTTTTTTCTATTGAGTAGAGTATAATTAATTATTTTTTTATTAGGCAGATGTATTATATATGCTATTTTACTGTTATCGTTTAATTTTGTATGGGGTTCGGTATTACAACTTTTGGGAACTAATATAAAAAAAAAGAAATAAATTAATAGATTATTACATAACGTTACATTAATTGTCGTTCTTTATTACCATCTTTAATTTTTAACTTTTATTATATTTTTTATTTATAAGTTTATGGGTTTAAGTTGAAATTATTAAACCATTAATCGGATTCAGATTTGTTGAATTTTGAATTAAATATTTAATTAGTTTATATAAACTATTTATTCCATTTATAAAATAGTAATAATGTAATACTAAGTGGTATAAAAAGTTTATTTCTTAGATAAAAGTGCAAAATTTTGAGTTTAGCAAAATAACATAGAAATTAGTAGAAAAAGAATAAATTTTTTTAAATAAAAATTTTTTCAACTTTTTTAATTCAAATACAGTCCCTCACACACCATCGAGCCTACCAAAAGTGTGCTTATAGAAAATGTGCTTATATATGGAACTATTTATATATATTAATAGTAGTTGGTTCAAAAATTAATATGCTTATATAGTTGATGTGCTTATATATAAGTAGTGTTCTGCACGGTGCCAATTTGCCTGGCACATAAACTTATTACAACTATTATTATAATGGCCGGCGACTTTTTAGACATTGGCACAGGCACCGACATTGGCACTAGTACCTGGCATTGGCTATGTACTTGACATGGGTATTTGCAGCCTTTATATAGAAGGTACTTATATGGGTGTAATTCTATTTCAATTAAAGTTTTTATTTTAATTTTATATAATTCTAATGAGTTTTTGTATAAGTCTAGTTGTCACTATGTTAACATTTTGAATATTGATAGTTTTTTATTAAGGCATTTGATCAGTGTTTCTATTTGTTTATTCTTTGTATTTATATATTTGCTTTTATTTAGTTTTTTAATTTTTTTAAAATATAATTAGTTGGCATTTGTGCAACAGTTGTACCTTGTATGAAGGAACACAAACTGGTACCAGGTGGTGTGAACCTATGATAAGTCCTCATGGTTATGTAAATTACAAGAACCAGGAAGATGAGAGCTTACTTAAAAGAACTGAATAAAGAGATAGCTTGAATTTTTGATAGTGCTGCTGTAAAGACTAGATCTATAAAACAAAGTTAGAACTTATAAAGTTAGATAAAAACAAGTCAGTCTTTAGAAAGAGGTCATTGTAATTAACCAAGCTGTTAGGATCTATTCTGAAAAAAAAAATTATATGTTAGAAAAACATGTAAACCAGAAGTATGATTGTATTTATCTTTTTAACTAAGAGTTTGGTAGAACTTGAATTAAATGCCAAAATAATAGAGATATGTTGTGATTAAATACTGAAGTTGTGTAAATTTTACAAGAACATAACAGTTTAATAGTATGTTCTGACTGTAAGTGTTGGTTTCAATAATAGTATTATTAGGTTGGTTGTAAGAATAAAATATAGAAGATTTTGAAAGGTTTAGTACAAGGTTAAAGGTTTCTTATATAAATAAACTGCTTTAAAAACTTAGTAATCATGGCATATTTATATCAGTATTAATTAGAGCAGCTTAATAGATATAGATAGTTGGATAGATACAGAAATTAGAATATTTAAATAAGGAACTTATAAGCAGGTTCTAAATATAACAACTAGTATATATAAAATCTTTGAAAAACTACTTAAATTAGATAATGATTAAAATTGTACAAGTAATTAGTTGTATACTCTTTTTATAATTGTTTTTTGTAGTTGTAATGCAACTATTAGCTAAATATATTATCAATAAAATCCCGAGTTACAAGTATTTATCTTAATACGTATTTAAAAAATAAAAAAAATACAATTAGTTATATATTTTAAATTATTGTTTAATTTTATTTTTTTGATTATTAATATAAATTTCTATTCTATATCTGTTGTGAAATTATAAATATTTTTAACAAATTGGTTTATAGAATTTTAATAATTATTTCTTTTAAAAGAATAAGATATTAGTTTTTTAAAAGATTTTTTTATTGTTTGTGTTTTATAGCTTAGTAGTTAAGTTCTTAAGCCTATATAAATAAGATTAATAGTTTAAGAAAGTGTATAATATAAACTAAGACAAACCAGGCTTGTATAAATTAAAACTAGATTCAAGAAATATTTTAAAGCCTAGATCTATTTTAGAAAAAAAAATCTTTTAATAAATAGGCCAAATTGGTTTTTTTTAAAAACTAAACCTAATCAAAATTTGGCTTAATGGGTTTTTAATAAGATTGACATATAGTAAAAAGATAAAATAAATATATTAAAAAAGTTTTATATACATAAAGTCAAAATTTTGATTTTATTCACTAAATTAATATTAAAATCTTTTAAATAATTGTTATTTTACTTTTAGAATATTATATCTTTACTTTAAAACTAATGTCTTATTAATTTATTAATTTTATATAAGATAAAATTGTAAGCAAATAAATATTATCAAACCTTTAAAAAATCAACATCAAAAATTTTATTTATAATTTTTAATTTTATATATATATAGAAAACATTTTGTTAATATGTATATCATAGGCTTTAAATAATAAATTATTAACTATCTAATCTGATTAAAACTTTAAATAATCAAGCTGTAAAATATAAATTTTTAAAAAAATTATATAATAAATTATTATTTTTTAAAAAAACATTTTTATCTTAAACAGATTTTTTATACTATTAAAATACTAAGTTTTTTGTTTAGTTTCAATTTTATTTAAATTGTTTATTTGTATTCTTATTTTATACAGACTTTTGTAATATTGAAATATTTTTATATTATTTTTTCAAATGCCAAAATAATAATTTTTTTTAATATTAAGAATAGATTTTAATGTAGATTATTTTTTATATAACTATAATAGTAATTTTTTTAATATTTTAAAAAATTTTATTAAGTTAATTTTTTTAAATTTTTAAGTAAGTTTGTAAATAAGTTTTTTTGATTCTAATAATAGTAAAATTATTAAAATTAGTTAAATATTTAATAAGAAATATATTTAAAGATTAAATATTATTTTTGTTATATAATAATTATATGATATGCAGTCAGCATTTATCGATATCGGCCTTGAGCCCTCGCGAGCCGAACTTTGAGCAGCGTCTGCTCGATTTCTTAAATCAATCAAAATTATTAATTTTGTATAACTATAAAAAATTTGAAATTATTATAAAAAGCTTTATAATATATATAAGTATATTTTTTTAAATATTTTGATTGTAAAATTTTATATTATTATAAAAATATGATTTATTATATATATTATAAAATTTTAATAAAAATTAATTATAATTATAGAAAGTTTTATTACAATAATAATATTTTTTAATTTATTATAAAAATTTTAATTAAATATGCAAATTATATAATAAAATAATTTATATATATTCTATTCTTAAACTAGTTTTTTGAAGCTAAAATTTTTTATTTAGTATTATAGAATATAGAATATAGAGATTCATAACTAAAACCTTAATGAAATACTTTTACATTAAAGTATAACTAGTTATACATATACTTTTGATGTCTAATTTAAGTAGTTTAATTATAGTTCTATATAAGTTACTATATCTGCAATTTAACTATAAACATTATCTATTTAAATTCTTTGTATTGTAATCTTTATAGTATTTTTAAAATATCTCTAATATATATATTAGTTAAGAAGTTTTAGATACTTACTTGTATTTTTAAAACATTATATCTTATTTTATATAATGTATTCTTAAATTATTATTATTAAAGTTTTTTATATTTTATATATAACTAATCTAATTTTTTACAATATGTTTTAAGTTATAACTATTTTGTTAAACTACTATATTATATTATTTCTACTTTTATAAAGTTTATCCAAACTTTATTACTTAACTTTTTAACATCATTTCTATTATTTCTTACTAATTCTCTTATTTAGTACTAACCAAACTTCTTAAATTATCAATTTAGATAGTTCAGTATAGTATACTTTTATATTTTTTTCTTTTAACAAATTCTAGTATTTTAGTTGATCATATGTTTTTTTTATATATCTTTGTTTAATAAATTTTTTTATGAGTTTTTATTAGTATAATAATACTATTAAATGTTTGTGTTATCTTATTATTTAGAAATTTTTATATGAGCTTTTTATTTTTTTTAGTTTAGTTTTCTGTGCTTAGTAGTCTTATTATAAGCTTATACTGAAGTCTTATACAATAATAGTTTTAATAGTTTTCTATATATATATTATATTATACTTTAAATAAATATTTTAAGTTTTTAATATTAAGTAAACTTTAATTTAGTATATCTAAGATTACAAATATATAAATCTAACTAATTAACAAAAGACATTTATTATAATATAATTATAATTTTTAAGTTTTGTTATAAGTAAGATTTGAATACTAAATCTGTTAGTTGAAAATTAACAACTTACTAATTACTTCAAGTTACATCTTATTTTTGTTTTAGTTATTATATTAGCAACATAAGATTTTCAAGTTAAAAAAAATTATTATCTTTAGAAGTTTAATGAGAAATATTATTATTTTAAAATAAATATATTATTTATGCTAAAATTAGATTCTTGTATTTTCATAGTAGTTATTTGATATATATATATATATATATATATATATATATAGTATATATATTTATTTAAGAGATTGGATAAAAACTAAATTTAGGCATGGTTTTACTATTAATATTAAAAAAATTCTCTCAAATTTAATATATATGTATAAATTTTAATACTTTAAAAAAACAATTATAATAATATTTAATATTATAAATAAATAATTGTATTTAAAAACATGTTTAAAACCAATAACTATATAATTACTAATTAACTAATTTAATTTGTAAAGTTTTTAAGTTTTTATAAATATATTAACAAAAAATTTTTGTATTTTATATACATTTAACAAAATAAAGACTAATATAAAATATTAAAAGAGGTATAACAATTTAGCAAAATAGATAAGTTATTAACTTTTAAGTATTAAATTTAGTATTTAAATTCTATAGTTAACAAATTTAAAAATTATATTTGTATTATAATAACTGTTTTTGATCAATTAGTTGAATTTATAGATTTGTAATTTTAAATATATAAAGTTAGGTTCTATTTAACATTAAAAACTCAAAACATTTATATAAAATATAATATTATATATAGATAAAAAACTAATATTAGAGGATGGTAATTCTATTGTAGTGATTGGTTGTCATCCTCCAAGTGGCAGATTTAAGGTTTAAATTCCATCTATAATGAAATTTAAAAATTATATCTGTGTTATGATAACTGTCTTCTGTTAATCAGTTAGTCTCATATCACTGTTACTCAGATACACCAAGTTGGGTCTTATCGATATTAGGAGCTTAGGCATCTATATGAAGTATAATGTTACATGTATATAAAGGAATATATAACTGGTGTTGCATAAAACTTCAGTGCAAATCCATGATAAAACCATCAAGTGTAAAAGACTAAGAAACCAAGATGACAGAAACCCACTTGGAAATTTCTAAGTAAAAAGGTAGCATAAACTTTCAACAGTATTATTAAACTAGTTAAAGCCTACAAAACATCTTTATAGAAACCAAAAGTTAAAACTGATATCAAATATGTGTAAAGAAGTATATAACTAACCAGACTGCCAGATTCACTAGAGAAAAAGAATACAGAGTATATTATACCAGGCCATCTAGATTGGTAGTCTGGAATGAGACTAATAGTTTTGAGTTGTGACTAGTAGAAAATGATAGAAAAGATGCCAGAAAAATATGTACTAGGGTTTTAGTGAACTTTATAAAAGTAGAAATAGTGAAATGTAATGGTTAAACAGGTAACCTCTGTAACTGCAAGTATTAGGTAACTATAGCATATTGCATAAAACTAGACTTATATATGTAGAATATAAAGGCTTTAGTAAGTTTTTTGTCAAGAATAAACTAGTCCTAAGGGTAACAACAAGCATTGAAAACTTGGATAGATGTAGCTTTAAGATGTTCTTGTAATACAAAAAGGATTGCATATGCAGAAAGTTTAAATAGACAAGACCCCTAGTTGGCTTGCAGGTGTAGCAACTAATATAAAACTTATATAGCAATGTGTAAGTGAACTATTTAAATTAGGCATCAAAAGTGCATATATGGCTAGTTGTAACCTTCAATATAAGGTGAACCTCTAGTGACATGCTGTGTTTTAATATACATGAATAAAAATGTTGCATCTCTAAGATAGGGACTTTAACTATAAAAAAAAAAAAAAAAAAAAAAACTAGTATTATATAAAAATTTAGTACAAACTTATAATAAGACTATTTTATTTATTATATTCTTTTTAATGATTACTTAAATACAAAATTAACAAAAAGAAAAAACTGACTTTTCTTACAACCAGTAATAGAAAACTTTCTATATAGCATTAAGCTAAAAGAAGCAGTACCAAAAATACACTAAACAAGTTAAAGAACCTAAAGCAACATAGTGCTATTAGAGCAGTTACAAAAGAAAAGCAAAGTTTATAAAAATTTTAGCAGTAAAATGACAATTGTGAAGATTATCACTTGATCCTGAATGTAGATCTGTTTATAGTATATAAAAGTTACATAGCAGATTAAGCAATAACAAATATGTATAAGTAATTAATTTAAGAATAAACAAATTAATATATAGCAATAAATAAGAAAACAGAAGCAAGGTAAACAAAAAAATCTTCTAGAATAGTATAGCAATAAATATAGAAATGAATAAAAGTTTGTCTAAAAAGTATAGAAACAATATTAAAGCAATCTGTATAAAAAGAGCATACTGGGCAATAAGCAGTATATATAATAAGATTTTCTTCAATAAAGTCAGCAATCATATACAATGCTAGATAGAAAAAATAGAATTGTAATAATGCTTACCAAGCAAGATCTAAACAAGGTAATGCTTTTATAAATAACAAGAAAGATAATAAAAAAAGCTAAAAAAAGAATAGCCAAAAAAAAGGCTAGATATAGTAAAGCAAATACAAAAGGCAGCAGTAATAAAAAAAAAGAATGCAATAGCAAAAAACTGTATTAATAGAAAAACAAGAAGATCTGCACAAAGCAATGCAAAAAAAAAACACAGTTAACAAAAAGTTAGAAAATAAAAAATTACAAGATGTCAAAATTATACAAAAAAAGGCAGATGCAGAAGTAAGTTATTTAGATAACAGACAAACAGAAATATAGCATTTTATCCAAAAAAGAAAATTTAAAAAACAGCCAGAAGAGCAAGAACAAAATGTGTCAAAATTGAAGAACGTTACAAAACAAAACTTAATAAAAGAAGAAATAACAAGTCAAGAAAAAAATTAAAAAAAAATTAAGAAATTAAAAAAAATTGATATAGTCAGAATATTACTTAAGAAAAGCATTCGAGCATTAATAAAAAGAAACAGCAACTGAAACAACAGCCTGCTTGCCAACATATTAGAACATAATATGCTTAAAATAACAAAAAATATATATATAATTTATTAAATAGTTACTAAAAGACAATAAACATATTAAAAACATTAAAAAAGTCTTCAAAAGATAAAACTTGTAAATAAAAGTAGATGTTAATTATAAATATAACAGAAATGAAGCAATATAAAGAATTAGCAAAAAAGAAAGTGATTGGTATAAACTAATACCAAAAGAAAGAGAAAACAAAAAAAAAACAAAGATTACATAATAAAGAATACCAAAAAAAAAAGAAATAACAAAACAAAAACTGAAAAAAAGATATACAATAAGAAAAAAAACAAAATCAAAAAAGATATAAACTGGTATAAGATGAATAAAGAGTTCAAAGACAGTAAATACTTAACAATATAGAACTTGCCAACAGATATTAACAGAAAAAAGTTAGAATATATTTGTAAAAAATTCAAAAATGTCAAAATAGTAAGAATTAAAAAATCAAAATACAAAATTCTCATAATAGTGCAGATAAAAAAAGCCAAAAAGAAAGACATCTCTTAGGCTATATCAGTTAATAATAACAAATTAGTATAAATAACTAGAGAAAAAAAAATTATAAAACAAAAGAAAACAAAGAAAATATATAGCAAAGCTAACAGAATTACTTAGAAATGTCTCAAAACTCTTATTTTTGCAATGTCTAAGAAGCAAAGAAATGAAGTTAGTTCACATCTTATCAAATAGAAATGGAAATCTAAAAGAACAGCAATGTTTATGTTTGCAACTGAAAAAAACATAAATGCAGTTCAAATAAAACTAATTTTGTATAACAACTTCCAAGTTTATTAGGTAAATGAAAAAAAAAGAGAAACAAAGAAAAAAAAAGCTTTAAAGTAAAAAAAAGAAGTTGGAACAAACTTAACCAAACTTTGAATATAGAAGAGAATAAAAGCAACAGAGAAAAACAAAGAAATAAGGCCTATTTAAATAAAAATAAAAACAGAAACAGCTTAAGCCTAGAAGGTATTTTACTAAAAGAAAAAAGTAAGTCTCAAAACCAATATAAAAAAAACCAAGCAAGAAATACAAATATGAGAAAAAAAAAAAAACCTCAAAAGAAGATTAGAAGAATTTGACATAAAAACAAGAAAGAGAGCCATATATAGAAAACATCTTGAAGTAAATTTAAAATAGATTGAAAAGGCTAGAAGTGACAAGAGATACAGCTAGAAAGAACCTAGCTAATCATTTCTAAGAATGCTTCAGTTAAACAAATAAGAATAAATAAGAAGCTTAAAAATTTTTTGCAAAAAAAAAGAAAAGTATTTGAAAAAAAACAGTATCTTTTTATTAAAAAGAAAAAAAAACAAAAAAACAAAAAAAAGGCAGTCAATATGGAAATATTACAAAACCAATTAAAAGAAAAATAGAAAAAAATAAAAAAAAAGATAAGAATTGCATATTATAATATTAATGAACTAAAAACCAAAGATTGAAAGCTTGAAAATCTGCTTGGCTGAATAGAAGAAAAGAGAATTGTAATACTGAGAATTACAAAAATGAATCTTGCAAAAAGAAAATAAAAAATTTTAGTATACAAGACAACAAAAAGATATATTAAATATTGAAGTAGTGCAGCAGAAGACAAGAAAAAAGGTTCAGATATAGGAGTTATAATAAAAAAACAATAGACAAAACATATAGATACTATTAAAAAGATAAATAAATACATAATAGAAATCATATTGTATTTTAAGCAAATGGAGTTAACAGTAATAGAAGTCTATTTACTATTAATATTTAAAAAAAAAAAAGTAATAGAAGTCTATAAAGATGATGATTTTAGTATAATAGTTGGGCTGTTATTCTTTAAGTAGCAGATTTAAAGTTCAAATCTTGCATATGACAAAATTTGAAAATTAATTTTTGTTACAGAAAACTGTTTTCTGTTAATTAGTTGGATTTAGATATCTGTAGTTTTGGATACAATCAATTGAGTTGTATTCATTATTAAAAGCTTGAAGCAACTATATAAAGTGTAATATTATATATATATATAAAAATATTAATAACTAGTATTGCATAAGACTTTGATGTAAACTTATGATAAAACTACCAAATGTACAAGACCAAAAACAGAGAAAACAAAATCTTACTTGGAAATTCTTAAGTAAAGAAGTAGCACAAATCTTCAATAGTACTGTTAGACTAATAGAAGCCTAAGAAACTTCAATAAAGAATAAGTAAATGCAATTAAATAACAAGATATTGTTATGGGTAGATTCGACCCTAGGACCTTGAGGAAACGTTGCGTAATAACCCACGATCTGCACCACGAAAACCATCATACCATGATACCTGCGGCCCAAGACAAATCAAGCTCTTCATTAAGTGACAGCACTGATCCATTGAAGAAAAAGCCACCTGTTCGATTTGGAATCCAACTGTCAAGGTAATATTACCTTGACAGAAAAAGTCTGTGGCCATGTCAATGTGTCATCATATGTTGGATTGTATGTTGTTGTGAGATGATGCTAAAGTAATAACGGATGAATTATAAGAAAAAGGGAAAAGTGTTAGTAAAAAAGTGAAAAACGGTCTATAACAATGAGAAAAAGAGTGTCAAAGCTATGTCCCAAGTTCCCCCTTTTTCCCCTCCAAAATGTTCTATAAAAAGTGTGTTTTCTGCCCTATAGATGCTATATATATATAGATATAGATACATATAGATATAGATATATGAGATATAGTATCTCTCTGTCTCTAAAAACCTGAATCGCCTTGTAATTTGTAACCCGCCCTATAAAATAAATAAAGTTTTTATTAATAAACTAACTAAACTGTCAAAATAAATAAATAAAAAAAACTCTACGCTCTTTTAAACTTCCCTGGTAATGTTCTCAAGGCCGCCATAGACCAGTGCCAAATTGAATCCGCCTCACCTGCCTTGAGTGATGTTATGCGATGTCAATGAATTCAAAGCGACAATTCGTCGCATTCCTTCTTGTTTCTATAGTGTCATTCCCGACCTTGTACCCCATATCAATATGTAGAGAAGTACATAACCAATCAAAGAAAAAAAATACCAAAGGTATATCATACCAGGCCATCTGAATTGAAAATTTGTAAAGTTTTTTAAATTCTAAGTTGAAAAGTAAAGAGATAAAAAAAAGAAGTTAAAAAGATAGGTACTGGAGTTTGAATAAACTTTATAAGAATAAAATAGTATAATGTAGTATTTAAACAGATAACTCCTATGATTGCAAGTGTTAAGTATATATAGCATATTATATAAAACTAAATCAGCTGTATATAGGACACAGAAGGCTTTAGTAACAATGCTTCTAAGAATACATTGCATGAAACAAGATATAGACTTTTAAAGATATAAATAAAAATATCTAGACTTTCTTGACTAATATATATACTAAAGATAATCTAGTAATATAGTAAGAATTGCAGTATAGAGAGTTTAAATAGACAATACCTCTAGTTAGGTTGCAAGTATAGCAACTAGTTTAGAACTATTGGCAGACTACTTAAATTAGACACCAAAAGTATATATATAACTAGTTGTACTCTCTAATATAAAGTGATTCTTTTGAGGCTTTAGCTATAAGTCTCTATATCCTAATTACTAAATAAAAGCTCTAGTTTCAAAAATACTAGTTTAATATTCTAAAAAAAGTAATAGAGATCTATATATTACCAAGCAACAAAGAAGTAAAAAGAAGCATTTAACAAAAAATAGTAGGAATCATTATGAAAAAAATAGACAAATGCAAATAGTAATTATAGGAAATTTTAATTATATAGTGAACAATGTTTTAGATAGACAGAATCTACAAATTGCAAGCTACAAAATATTGCCAATATTTAGTTAAACTAGGAAAACAGGAACTGTTGTAAGTCCGGAGCAAAAATTGATTTGTAACAGCCAATCAAACGGTTTAATTTGATATTAATTAATCACGTGGTCGGACAGACAGACAATGATCTGCGTGACAGACACCAAATTTTGCTAATGACCTCTAGTATATGTGGCTATCACGTGATATACATATTCCCGAAAATGTAAGTCCTTCGCTATGCTCCGAACAATAAAAAGACAAAACTTCTATAATATATACAAAAAAATACATTAAACTAAACAAAGATACATATAGTTAAATTTGAAAACAACAACAAAATTTGACTATATATAGGTATCAGAAGGACTAGCTTCAGGTCTACAAAGAGCAAAAATTAAAGACATAAAAGAAATTATTAAAAGTGATTACAAGATAGTAATAGCAAAAATATAAGTAAAACATATAATAGTAAAAAGCAGCCAGGCAGAAGTTAAAAGAAAAAACCAATCAAGAACAATATATCTTTATAGCAAGACAAAAGAGAAAGAGTAAAAGAGTTATACACAAGAGTTACAAAAATAATTAGAGATAAAAGAAGCTTTAAGAAATATATAAAAAAAAAGAATAAGATAAAAAAAAAAATACAAAAACTTAACAATATATAGGATTTGATAAAAAAGGCAATTATAATAGTGCCATATCTATTCCTTCTAAATTTTCTCCAATAAACAACAACTTATCAAATATGAATTTAATTATAATAGAAAGTGATATAGACGACTCTCACTTTCGACTAGTAGAAGCTATTTCAGAAGGCCACGATGAAACTACTATAGCTAAACACCACTATGACAACATCCAATATAATACCTGCTACAACAAATTTCTATTCTATAA
>CAJVQA010004052.1:0-18222 GCA_910591915.1 Cetraspora pellucida | reverse complement strand
TAGCATAACAGATTATAAATAGATAAATAAAAGATAGCTATTAGAATATAAAAGGCAGACTGTTATTTATTCTTTATGTATTCATTCAACCTGTGCTGGTCAATTATAAGTTCATTTCAAAAACAATATAAAAACAAAATTTGAGCTAAAGTTTTTTATTATTGACATATATACACTTTAATGATATATGTGTTCAACATGAAAACTTAATAATTTCTGCACTTTTTCCAGGACTAAAGGCACTAAAAAATTTTAATTTTTTTTTGAGACCACTAGTAGATTAATTAAAACAATTACAAGGTATATATTATATAAAAAAAATTTATTAAATAAATTTTTCTTATTCTTATTAATAATAATTTATTATTTAATAATAATACTATATTTTACTTATCAAGTTTTTTTTTATAATAAATTTAGAAGGTGTTTAGTATGTTAATAGTTTAATAGAAAAAACCTTTACTCTTTATACAAATGTTTTAAGTTGGTCTGGTGATATTTCAGCACTTTCTAAAGTCATGTATACAACTGGACATAATTCTTATAAGACTTATCAGTTTTGTTTTATTTATAGAGTATGCTGTAAAGAAAACCAACATATATACTTCCTACTTAAGTCTTCAAATAGTGTATTGGGATGCCAATATGATTCTAAAAACCTTTTATTATAAACTCATAATGATTACTTGCTAGATATTACTACTATAAAGCATTTAAATAGATCATTATGTAAATATGAAGTTCAAAAAAAAGGTAAAGTATAAATAACTTTTATTAGAAAAACTCTTTGTATATTTCTTTTGATTCACTCCATTTATAAATATTTTAAAATAATATGAGTTTAACTATTTTTAGATATTAATAATTGAAGCATTTTATTTGAACTTAAGTTAATTAAATTTCCAAATTTATTTTCAGTTAATATTATATATAGATTATTCAAAAACATTACTCTAGCAATGCTTTGGCATTGGTCTAGCTTTTTTTTAAAAAATAATCAAAATTTAAACTCTGAATATATTATTTCTAATAATGTTTAGACAGAAATTGAAAATATAATAGAAAAAAACCAAAGAAATATGCCATTAAGTTTTGGTTATTCTTTTATTAATATTCAGATATATTTATCAGCATTTAAAGCAGAACACTAATTAAACTGAATAAAATTATATTTAATTTTTCTTTTACAGAACAATCTACCAGAATGGTATATTGTAAATAATAAATATTAGTACTGTAGTTATATATATATATTTGTTACATATTATATATAACTTATTAAATATTTAAACAGATGAACAAAATTTGTGTATGCTGTAAAACTCTGTTTTAAATATAAAATTAGTATAACAAAGTTAATAAAAATTGAGAGACTATTCTGTAAGTTTGTTGTATACTATAAAAAGTATGCTTATATTATATTTTAATTTAATAAATATATAAAATTTTGCTAAAAAAATAATATTTCAGAACTATTTAGATTTATGAACAAAATTAAATTTGCTATCAAAAAAAATTTGTTTTATTTAGTAGCAAATTTAAAATTTGTTCATAAAATCTTGTTCTAAAAATTTTTTTCTAGCAAAAATCTCATATTTGTATCTTTGATATTATTATTATTAAAGATTCTATTAAATATATATCTACAATTTTTATAGAGAATATATTCAGAATAATCTTAAACAACTTCCAGCTGCACTTATTTCTTATTATTATTTATTACATATTGCTATATCAATTCACATTATTGGGCCCACATAGTCAACTTGGCAATACCTAATAGAAAGGTTGTGTAGAATGCTATTACTATTAGTTTATTCTCAGCAATATTCCTATATTAATTTTTGAAACCAAATTAAACTGTAAAATTAATTTTCACTTCTCTAATACAAAGCCAAAATAAATAAAAAGCTTTTTATAAAAAGTTTAAAAAACATACCAAACTATAATGAAAGCTATGTTTTTATAATTGAAAATGCTGAAGAGAAATTATATTTATTATCTTTTAATTATTGTATGAACTTAACTGAAATACAATTTCTTAAAGCTTATTATGCAATAGCATTAAATAAACTTATAAATTAGTTAAAAGTAAGTTATTTACTTAAAGTTATAATAGTTATAAAATTTTACATATTTCTTATAATTTATTGGTTTTAAGACAATTACAAATTCTGTTCAAAAGTATAGAAAACTTTAAACTAAACAAAGCTTAACAATAAATTCAAGATTATTAAATCATAAGATAATATAATATGTATAAATTTTCATATTGTAGTATGTATTTATTATCTTATACAACTATTACCAAATAAAAGCAAAAATTTTTAAAGATTTATTTGTTTTTATTTGACAATACTTAATGATTTTTTATTATGTTATAATTAATATTACTATTTTAATATTAAAATTTAAAGCTAAACTTTTAGTTAACCACAATGCCTATTATAAAAATGCATTAGTTATTTTAGAAACAAAAGAATTCATTGGTAATGTCTGCTATATTTTTTTAATTAATATAATAATCAATAGTTAATATTAGTATATGTGCAATAGGTTTATAATTCTCTTGTTTCTAGATATGGATTATTAAAATTTTGGGATCTTGGCTCATTTGAAGTAATAAATATTAGTGCAATTAATAGAAATATTGAATTTTTTAAAATGCCTAATAAAAAAATATATATTATTGATAAAGAAAGTCAAGTCAAGTTTTATTAATTTACTATAAATATTAAAATAATTTTATATTTATTAGTTTTTCTAATTAGTTTATATAATATTATTAATCTGTACAATGCAATAAATATATATATTAAATATAAGTATAAAAAATATTGATCTTAAAAAAAATCTGGAAAAAAAATCAAATAAAATAAAAAATATGCATTAAGTATATTTCATTTTAATTCTATATTTTAAGTTCAAAAAATTTTGATTTAAACAACTAATTAGGATATTATGAAAAAAATATGAAAAAAATCAAATAAAATAAAAAATATGCATTAAGTATATTTCATTTTAATTTTATATTTTAAGTTCAAAAAATTTTGATCTAAACAACTAATTAAGATATTATAAAAAAAAATGAAAAAAATCAAATAAATAAAAAATATACATTAAGTATATTTCATTTTAATTCTATATTTTAAGTTTAAAGAATTTTGTTATAAACAACTAATTAATATATTATAGAAAAAAATTAAAAAAGCATTTGTTTAGTTATTATTTTTTATAAATACATAGAAATATAGCAGATATATTCTAGAATACATTTTTTACAGAATAACAGTACACTAATGTTTAATTTGCTGTTAGTAATATATTAAAAAAATCAAAAATGAACATTACTAGTTATTTGTAATGTTAATATTATTTTTTTTATTCAATCATTAATTTACTTATAAAGCTTACAATTTGTTTATTATATGTAATTTTAACTTATATTTTGCTTTTACCTGTTTTGTTTACATTTTTATCTGTATTAACAATTGTGTATTATATCACATAAATTTTACTATTTTAAGCTTTTTTATACTTTACATTTTTAATTTGATTAAATATGGCTTGTTGTTATAATAGTTTATACTATTAATACTTTCTATTTTAGTTGTATTATATATTTTCTTAACTTGATTTAAACTAAATTAAACTTGTTTTTATAACCCTTTATGCTATTATGTTGACATACATATGTACATTCAACAGATTAACAAAATGCCTAAGCATAGGGCCAATGCTCTACTTATAGGATTGGGCTAGTTGCTAAGGTTATAAGCAGTATTGTAAATAGCATATAGAAATTAACAAAGAAGAACCAAATACAGATGAGTATAATTTGTATCACTTTCTAGATACAACAATCACTAACTCACAAACAGAATGAATAGGAAAAACCAAACTATAGTTAAAAAAGTGCAACTCCAACATGCACACAATGAACAGAACTCTAATATGAGAACTGACAGCATTAGCAATTTGATTAATTTTACTCATAACCTAACATTTTTATAAAAATTACTAATTTTATTAATCACATGATCACAAACAGCCAGCCTACATTATGCAGATAAGAAACCACCAGCCAATGCTATACAACTTGAACTCTACTGCTTATAGTGATGCCTGATGCAACCTTGGTTGCTAGTTCTAGCAGTTTCAGTTTAGTTATACATAAATTCTAACTGTATTCATTAAATAAAAAATTATTTTTGATATATCTGACCAGGTTATTTCAAACTTATATGCATATAATGCTTTTCAATATTATGAAAATTAAAACTCAAATAAATGCTCTATATATTTATAGTTATTATTTATACAAGTTGGCTGTGCAAACATGTATGCTTCTTTTTTTTTTATAACAAGTTGACTTAAAATAACAAAGCTAAAATGTAAATAGTAATTATATACAATTCAACATTATATCTTAATTATGATTGTAGCTATGATGTCTAACAAATAAACAAATTTGATTAATGAAATGAAGCATAGCAAGTTAAATCTATAATAAATGACAAAGCACAAAACTTTTATATTTGCACATCTAAGTTTAATGCAACTCAATTTTAAAGCTTACTTTTAAATTTTATGTACTATTTATTTTTTATTTCTGGTTTTGTGCAACTGCATTGCATAACTACTTTATTGTATAAAGTATATTTATATAATTCAATTTGTCAAGCTAATCAAAAAAAATTAATAAATCTAAAAAATAAGAGATACCAGAATAAGGCTGAGTACAGTTATGAAGATCAGTAAATAAAATTGTATTAGTTATAAATTTACAAGATAAAAAATCTGTTTATACAAAAAACAAATAAAAAAAAATAAAATTAATTATACTAGATTAATAGTCTACTTTATTGATCCAATAATTTTGATATATATAAATATTAATATTAACTTAGCTAATTAGAATTTTATTTTGAAATTTTGAAGATTACTATTATATAATAAAACCTATAACCCAAACAATGTAAGTTTAAAGATGCTAACTAAAATTAGCAAAAGTAATTAAATAATTGGTTTATCTGACTGATATTTAGTTATTAATATCATGCAATATGACAATTTATATATGAAAATATGAATGTAACTAATTATATATTAAATTAATACATTGCATAATATTAGTAAAATATCTTTCAATAAAATAATTAAAAAAATTACAAAGCATAATAAATTTAAAAAGGCAAAATTCTAAGATATATAATAATTTATGAATAATTATAAAACAATTAATATATTAATATCTTATATAATATCAGTAAAATAGACCTTCAGTAAAATGATTAAAATATTATCATTGTTAAAAAAAACAAAGAAAAATATAATATAATAAATCTAAAAAAAAATATAAAAATTTATAGAGAATTTTTAAGACTAAAAAATCTAACTATTTAAAGATAAAATAAGGAAATATTCTTATAGTATAACTTAAAGATAAAGCATAAAATTAGATAATAGAAAGAAATAGAATTTTTCTTCGAATACTGAATCAAAGATATATAAGGAGGCAATTTCAAGATTAATAAAAAATTTATCAAATTAAGTTATTAATAACTCAATAAGATTTTTTTGGTTCTTTACCTTTAAAAAAATTATTGTTAATATTATAAACCTTATAAAATCCTTTAAATATCTCATAAAATTATTAAATAATAAATATTAATAGATTGTAAAATTTGTAAATTAGTCTAGTTCATATATAGCAATAAAAAAATTATAGTTCATAGATATGTTCTTGTAAAAAAAAAAGCATTAATTTAAATTATTATTGGTGCTATGAATATAAATTTCTAAAAAGTTATAAAGAATGCACTACAACAATTTTGGAAGAGTATAATAATGTTGTAAAAAATTTAATAAACATAATTATAGCTTTAAAGCTAACTGTATAAATGTAATACAAGCACCACTTAACAATATTAAAGAAAAGGCCTCACAAACACATAAAACTAGCTCAAATTATTCAAGATACTATTATCAATATGCCTGAAGCACCCTTATCCTATATGCTGAATACTAAAGCTATATGCAAACAAATTTCATATGTTAGAAATAAAGATTTACCTTCTCAGTTCTAATCATTAGAAGATATTAATGTATTAGCATTGCTATATACAACTGTTTAGAAAGAATAATTTTTTGCCAAAGCAATTGAGTTTGATAACAACAAAATAATAATATTTTGTACAATAAACAACCTTTAATATTTAGAAGAAGCTAGGTATTGACTCATAGATGGAACTTCTTAAATGATGCTAATACATGCTTTAGTTGAAAAAGAAAGTAATTTATGTATTTTTTTACTAGTATATATTTTAATAACAAATAAGTCTGAGAAAAGTTATATAAAATTATTTCAAGAGCTAATTAATTTAAGTAAAAAATAATCTACTTAATTTTCATTATATAAACTAAACTATAGTTATCTTTATACTTCTTATGTTTTCATATAATAATGCCTATCTGCACTTTATTTTTGAGTATATAGTATTATTTTAGATATGCACATATGCATTATTTTAAATATTACTATGCATTATTTTGAGTATGCATATGTGTATTATTTTAAGTATAACATTTGCATTATTCTGGTTGTTTGATAGTTAAAAGTATTTATATATAAAAATATAATTCTATATTTAGTAAAATAAAATTCTTTTATAAATATACTATTAAAAATAAAGAAATTAAATATTTTTATACCAAGACACAAATTGCTAACTCTTCTCAATGATCAATTGTACCAAAATTCTGCTAAAAAAATTTTTAATTCTCTTTACCAATTTATAATTAAATATACTCTTAAAACTAAATAAAATTGTTCTTCTTTCAAATTTACATATACTTGTAAAATTTTATATCAATAATTTAAATATTAAATAAATTAATTTACTTCTTGTAAAAGCAATCTCAAAGTACATATATTCAAATTTAGTCTAAGAAACTTGTTTTGTTTATTAAGACAAAGTTGTCCAACTTACTTCAGTCTCATTTTAATATAAATTTTATTTAAAACAGCCAAAAATTGACTATTTTATAAGCAAAAACTTCAAATTGCTACTTTTTCTAAAATTTTTCAAAAATTAGCTTTTTTCTTCTTATTTTCTTTAAATCTGGACCTCAAACATGTTTTAAAACACTTAATTTTACTGGTTCAATCAATTAATAATTATTTTATAATTATTTTCCTTTTAAATTCTTAATTAATTTACACAAAACAAATAATTACAAATTTGTATTCATTCTAAAAATACACAATTTTTTGTATACTTTATTCTATTTTTAGCAAAAGTTACATAAGCTACATACTGTACTACAAGCCTTACTAGCCTTAACTACACTAGTCCTAGCTATACCAGCTACAAAAAGGTATTACAGAGAGTGTAATATTACATAAACAAAATTTCACTTTCTTTTGAAGCTGTCATCGAGCTTTTTAATATTAATATAAAAATAACAAGCAAGCCAAAATGTCTACTTTAACAACTACTAAACCTGATTCTCATGTCTTAAACTATTACTACAACAAATATCCATATAGATTTGATATTGGTACCAAAGAATCTGATTCACTTACCTTATGCATTTTGCAAAAAGATGTTAATTCTTCAAAATATGAAGCTAATAAACAATAATACTACTTTAAAATGCCAACTTAATTAACTCTATCTACTTGTCTTTGTTGCAAATTCCTAAAAAATTTTATTTTCAAATACTATAAACTTACTCACTTTATATCTTTTTGACAAATATTAAACTCTACTGCAATGCATATTTCTCTAACTACAGTCTTTTTTTTTTTTTTGGTATTAAAGTAAGGTTTTGTCTTTATCTTTATTAATAATTTGTTATAGGCAACTATATGAGTTGACACAGGCTGGAGCCAATTTACAAATTTTTTACAAGAATGAGACTCAAACTATAAATAAAATTATTATCTAATTTATTTAATTTATTTGCAACCTAAACCTACTAGAGTGGTTAAAACATATCTAGATTTCATAATATAAAATATAATTAGTTGAAGTATTGTAATTTATTTATTTGGATATTTATTTAGTTAGTTTTTTATTAGCTTTTCCTTATAGTGAGAAAGTATAAGTCTCCTGTATGCTGTTAGTTAGAAAGACTACAAGTGCAATTGTAAGTATATACAGTTCTGGCTTGTGTTAAGAATCCAAGTGTGTTTGTATAGTTTGTTCATTGATTATGAAATGGTTGGTTAGGAATGTTGTTTTGTTGCTTTTATTCAAATAGTTTGATGCAGTAAGGTTTCCAAATTTGGTTATAAATATTTTGTGATAATTGGATTAGAAATTTTATTGTAGTGTCAGTTGTAAGCTGATTGCTAATTGTGTATTCTCATATAGTATTAATTAGTAAGAATAGAACAAAGTCTTGTATTGTTGTATATATATTTGTATGATTTCTAATGAGATTGTTTAGAGGGAGGTATAAATAATTAGTAAGTTTATTGTGTAGTTTTTGTAGTTGTATAGTTGTTATATCTAATTGTAAATAATTAAAGAATTGTTATATCATATTGATAATAGTAAAGTTAAGTACAAATAAATTTGGAAAAGTTAGCTAATGCAGCTGACTATTGTATGTGTTGTATGAAATGCAATTAAGATTAGAATATATTATTGGATAAAAAGAATATAAGTGAAATAGTATAGATAGTATTTCTAGCATTAGCTTGATTTTATATTTTTTTCTTAACATAAAGTAAAACTGATATAAAATGTAGATCTTTTGTAATTGTTATTAAGAAAAAGCCAAGTAGCATTTCAGTTAATTTGTAAAAATAGAGAAAGAATATTTTTTATCTGATGTTAAGAGGACCACATTGCTATGTTGTAGGCATTACTAATATTTTTAATAGTTCTACATGTAGGTTACTCTATGACATATTTGTCATAGTGAAAGTAATATGGGCTGCCATCAATAAAAATCAAGCAGATTGACATTTTTAAAAAAATCAATTCTTTACTTTTTGTGGCTTATATCTTAATAAATTTCAAAGTTATTCTCATAAATAAATAGTCAAATGAAAGCTTAAGATCTAAGCTTTCTTTTAACTATTCAATCATAAGAGCAGCTTCAAAATTTATTAAGATATGAGCAATGAAAGTTAAGGCATCAATTTTTTTAAAATATCAATTTGCTTGATTTCTATTGACAGCAGCCTATATAATAAATTGTATATATTGGTATAAAAAAAGCTAAATGTGTAGTTGGTTTTGGTTTTTAGCTAGTTTGTTGGCTATGTCATTTAGTATATTACTACTGTGTGTAGTTACTTTTTAGAAATTAATTTGAATTTGATATGCAGTGATAAAGTTAAGTAGTATATGCTATATTGGCTAATAGTTATAAGATTATATTTTATTAAATGCAGATGGTGACTATATAAGCTTATTGTATTTAGAGATTATTGATTATAAGTCAGTATAAATAGTAATAGTACTTATTTTTGGATATGTGCTGACAGCAAAGAGGATTGCTATAAGTTCTGCTTTGTATAATAAGAGCCAAAGTTTAATTTTTGCTGAATATTGATACAATATAGTTTCATCTTAAATTTGAATTTAACCAATATCTATTTTGCATCTATTATTGATAATATTGCTTACAGAGCTATCAGTATAAAATATAAACTATAAATAGTGTGAGTTGTTTTGTACAATTTGTTAGAGAATTTGTGTAGCTTGATTTTGTACAAAAATATTAGGTATATTATTGTTATATATAATGATATTAAGTTGTAAAGTTATTGTAGTAGGGTTTTGTAATGCAATAGAATATAATAAGTCAAGTAGATTTGCATGAAGATTAAGTATAATAGAGAAATTAGAGTTAACTTTTCTGTCTAGAAATTTGATTGTAAAGTTGGTAAAAATATTAAATATATATTTGTTTTGTATATAATTAGAATTGAGATAGCATCTTATACATTGTTTGCAGATATAATTGACTGCAAGATATAGGTATATATGTGAGATATCAAAGTCAATTAGCCAAGATGTTATAGAAATTGTGTCTTTTGTTTGGTTGTATTTTCTTGCTTTGCTTATAGTAATATTGTTATATTTATAATCATAAGCAATTATCTAAGGTTAGATGTATTTTTGTAATGTCTAATAGTGAACAAAATAGAGTTAGTATGAGATAGTTGTAGTTGAAAACTTATTAATCTAGATTAATAATTGGCAACAATTGTGTTTTCTAAAGTAGTAAACTATAATAACTTATAGTCTTTAAATATATATTAAATTCTTGAAGATATATGTTTTTATTAAGTAATATGGAGTTATAATATAATTTTAGTTGCTTAAAATACATTATTTCTTTGATATGTAGTTGTTTTTTAAATTGTATATAAAGTTTATAAGTAGTAAAAAATTGTTCAATTGGTGTATATGGATATTAAATAGTATAGGATCTAAGAATATTAGAGTTGACTAGAAAAGTTAGCTAAAATTTATTAAGCAATTGTATTATTTTATAAGTAGTTGTATTATTGTTAAATCTATTTATATATAGGTAAGAATGTTGTAATATGTTAGTTATTGACTATAAATTGTTTTGCAATTGTTGGAGTCAAATATAAGTACTAATGTCTATTAAACTTAAGTTATTAATACAAAGTTGGAATTTTGATATATGATGTTGTATTTGTATATTTTATATGTTTTTAATATTATATATATAAAGAAAAGTCAATAGAAAAGAGACAAATCATTTTTAGTGAAACTTTTTTAATTTTTAAATTTAAATAACTTAACAACTATTTAATTAAATCTGCTAAAAATTTTTTTATTTTAATCTTGAAATTATATAAAATTAAAATAAAAAAATTTTATCAAATTTAATAAAATAGTTGTTAAATATTTAAATTTAAAGTCAAGAAAACTTTTACTTAAAAAAAATTTGTCTCTTTTCTATTGATTTCTCTCTATATTATAATTAAATAATGTACTATTTGATATAGATATTAAGAGTATAACTTTATATTTAGCTGTAGTAAGGTATTGTAATGTAATTTGGTTGTATATTGTATATAAAAATACTATATTATATATATGATATTTTAAGATTAAGATAATTACAGTATTGATAATATAAGCAGCTTGTTTGTCTGTAATATTTTTGGTTTTAAGTATATTGTTGAGTCTAAGTGTTTCTTGTTATATAAATTTAGTTTGTATTTTATATTATAAAGTAGCTGTAAACTAGCAGTCTAAAAATTTAAAAGAAGTGTTGTTTAGTTGTATTTGAATTAATTGGTTTATAAAATTGATATATATAATAGATTTGGTATTTGAAATTAAAAAAAATTATGTGAATTAACTTTTATATGAGCCATTGTATAGAAGGATGCAACTATTTGGACAATTGCTTAAAGTTGTTCTATTGAGTTTGCAAGTTACAATGTATCATCTATATATGCCAACACAAATATAAAGGCAGTAACAAATTGATATTTACTAGGACTGATTTGAGTAAGCCATTTAGTTGTAGTAGTGTAGCCAGTGTATGTATTATATATATAACTTATTAAGAGATTATAGTAGATTTGCCAAAAAAAAAAAGTTATAGTTTTATCTTGGTTTATATCATCTTGTATCTTATATGAAGGTATAAGTTTAAGATTAGTAATAAATTTTTTTTTTTTTTTTGAACTTTGGCGACAATGTCAGTTGGTTTATTAGCTTTAATTTGATATAGTACCAATTTTACAGTTACATTTTTAGGATCGATTATTACTAGTACTATATACTATCTAATTTTATATCACTAACTTTATCCAGTTACCTATATAGCATCTAAGTGCATGTTCATCACATGCCTGCATGCAGTTATCTTAACAACTACTTGTAGTCAAAGCACATCATTAAACTGCTACACAGACAAGGATACCTACTGAACTTAATATGGTATCCCAAATGTTAAGAGTACTGTCTTTTGTAAATCATATCTATATGTTCCACTTATATGTTTTATCTGGTCTTGTTTCTTCTGCCTTTTAATCTAACTATATTTAGTATTATTTTGTTCCTCACATTTCTCATCCTTTTGTTACTGTATTATTTCCAAATTGGTTTTACTCAGGTGTATTTGATTCTTATAATCTTCCCATCTTTGGTATACCTGTTATTAATTTCCTTAAGGTGTTCTGATAATGGTTTAGGATCTGTAAAGAACCTATATCTCAAGTCAGATCTGCTGTTATTATTGGTCTTTTGACCAATCTGTATCTCAAGCCAGGTCTGCTGTTACCGTTCTTGCAGATGCCTCAGGTCTTAACATTATACAGTAACTTGATACTGCATTTAATCTCCAACATGGTGCTCTCTTCTATAGTAGGAACTGAGACTTGTTGTACTTACAAACAGGACAATTCTGGTTATACCTAGGAAGTTTCTCTAACCCTAGTAATACTATACTACTATATATAGCAAGCTTTCAGCTTATTCGATAATATCTGCAGAACAATTCTGGTTATGCCCCAGAGAGTTATACTGACCTCAGTGATGACATACTACTTTGCAGATCTTATCTTTTATTGGTTGGTTGATCTCAGTCTTGTTCGTCATAGACTTCCATATAGGTATGACCAGGGATCCAATTTGGTACTTTTACATTATACAAGAAGGTTATATGCCAACCTTTAAGATTTTTCTCTTCTATAATTAGATTATTTGGCTGTGCCAGAAGTGCTTCCAATTTTTGGTTAGACCAATTCTTTATCACATTCTGTCCTCATGTTCACTGCTTCTCTTACTATTCCAGTCTTAGTTACTTTCAAAATACTCTCCTAATCAAATCCTCTTTTTGAATCTTAATTAAGACTTATTTGCACAATCTGTTAATTATCCTTCCAAGCAAGTACTCCACAAGTTAAATACAGGGATGTTGGTACTGCCTATATTAGGAGATATAAGGATGTTGGTTCTGCCCTAGTCTAAAGGACTTATATGCATAATCTTTCTATAACTATAACCTTCTGTAACAACTGCTTGTTATATATAGTGCCTATACTTCATAATTGGGTCTCCTTTCAGGAATTCTTATTTCTATCATTGTACTGCACTTGGACTTAACTACAGGGCTTCACATTCAATTACAGACTCCTTATTAGGTTACAGAAGCTAAAATCTTTTCAATTTTGCCTTCAGCCAGACTTGAACTGTTGATCTTGACTATAGAGAGTATAGAAGCTTAACCTCTAAACTATAGAACCCACACCTATTAGTAATAATTTGATTAGATTGATTGTGTAGAAAATTAGTAAATATGTAAACTAATTGGTAAGATATATTAAGTCTTTCAAGAGCTTTAGTTAACAGGTTTATGTTAACAGAATTATAGGCTTTACTCATATTCTAAAATAGAATTCAAATATGTTTTTTAGTATATTTGGTATCTTCAAGAAAGTTATTAAATATATGAATTGGGTTGTTGGTTGAATTACTAAGAAGTGTAATATAGTTATATAAATTGGGAATTTAATATTTTGTTAAAACATGTAATAGTTTGTTTGTAAGGATTTTAGTATATAGTTTTTTCGTATATTCAATTAAACTAATAAGTTGTGTATTGTAGAGATTTTTATCAAACTCTGGTTTTTTTGAAATAGGATATATTTCACTGCATTTTTATTGTTTTGAAATGTTTTATATAATTAAACATCTGTTAAAAAATGTTATAAGTGCTAACAGCATATTGGAACCTAGATGTTTAAGCATTTCATAACTGATTCCTGTTGGGTTACAGGCCTTGTTATTGGGTAGTTGTTGTATAATGCTTATAATTTCTTCAATAATAATTTCTTAAAGTATAGAAGTATATCATTCTCTATTAATACTATAGTTAGATTGGTAAATATCTTTTCAATTGTTATTAAAAATATTTTTATCAAATGAATGATAGGCTGTCTATTTATTATAGTGATTGCTAACATGTTGTTTAATTTCTGTAGAGTTAGTAATTAAGCTATTATTAGCTTTGATATTTTAAAGTATACTGTATCAATATATCAGTTTAGTATGCTATTAATTATTTTGGTTGATTGGATAGTTAGATGTTTACATTATTTGTTAGTAGCTAGGTTAATATGGTTTCTAAAATGCTTAGTATTTTCTAAGTTGCTAATATTGTAAAGTGTTTTTTAGAAAGTTTTTGTATATTGTATTTATGTAGTTAGATTAAATTAATAATTAGAAAAAGGTTCAATAATAAAGTTATAAATATTGTTAATTGTCCAAAGTGAAGCAGAGAACTTATACTTCTAGACAATTTCAATGCATGATCATGCAATGTCTGTTCAAAAAAACTAATAAAATTCATTGCACATGATAATTTTATACAGGATGCAGATTACAAATAATGTGTAACTTATACACTTTAAAGTACAGTACTATAAATCTCCAACTAAAAAACTCAAGAGTTTTCTTATGCTTTAGACTTTTAACAGTCTCTATTTTCTAGTGTAGTTAATTAAGTTATAAATATTAGTAGGTAATAGTATTTGGTAAGAAAAATATTTTTTGATGCAATGTATTATATGATCTATAGTTTTAAAATCATAGTATAGTTGGGTTGCTTTTAGTGTAAATGTATGATAAAAATTTCTAATAGTATATTTTTTGTTAGAAATATATTGAAATGCAGCATTGATTATACTAGTATATGTTATGTTATGTTTTTTCTAAACTTTATACTGTATTTGCTGCAGTTGTAATCTGGTGTTGTATTGTGTTAGAATTTACTTGATCTGTAAAATTGGTTCAATTTTTTTTGAACATAACTTTGTAATTAAATATTTATTGTTTGCTTTTGCTTTTGTATTTAACCTTGGTTATAGCAAATGAGAATATCCATGTTGATCTTAAGATTTAGTGATCACTGTTAGTAGAAAATGATAAATTGTCAAGTTTGAATTCTTATAAATAAGGTATAAAAAAGTCATAGGCCTATATATAGTTAATTCTAGTTTGGTATCATGAACTATACTATGTATTTTATAAATTATTAGTATAATCTGCTTAGGTCAAATATGTAGATATTCTGTAAGTAATTAAGTAATTGGAATTTAGTTGTTAATATTGTGATGATATTGTAGTCTGCATTAAAGTCTCTAAGTATAATAGAATATAGGTTTAAAGATATTGCTTGTTATATTTATGTGATAACTGTATTTTGTTTAGGTCTGTGCTTATTAATGTTGGTTAATAAGAGATATACTGAAATGATTCTAAATTTATAGTTATGTTTAAAAAAAAAGTTTATAGTGATATTATTATCAGATTGTATAAATATGTTATATATATGCGGTTTGATATTATTTTTAATTATTATACATGTTTCTTCTTTGGATTTTGTAAAGTTGAACCAAAAATATAAATATTAAGGTGTGTTTCAGAATTTAGTTTTTATGTTTTTAGTAATTTTTGTTTTAGTAAGACTAATTATATATAAATTATGAGTTAAACAATAATTTTTCTATAATAGTCTTTTTTCTTGTATATTATATCTCTGCATATTATATATTAAGATGTTAAGTTGAAGTAGGTTATTATTAGAAAAAAAGTTAGAGTCAGGTTCAACATTAAGATTAGATGTATAAAGTAAAGAGAAAAATGATAAGTTATTTAGAAATGCTAATATAATAAAGACTAATGCTAATGTTTTGAATTTTAGTTGAATGTTTGAGTAATGTCAGATAGTTTGAACTAGTAGAATAAAGTGATTAAATAAAAGTTTGAATTCTAATAGAAGGTAAACATAAGCTTTGCTATAATCATTTTAATAGAAATAGTTATATGTAGCCATATAAGTTATTAGATGAATAGCCAAAGCTATGAATGTATTATAAAAAAGTATTAATAGTTTGAGAATAAGGAAGTAGTAGTATATAGTTGTAAAATAAAAATTTGTTATAACAAATATTAAATTAAATGTTGTCATAGTATTGTTTAGTTATAGTAGTTTTATTATAGCCTTCTAAAATAGTTTTTATTAATTAAAAATAAATATTATCTAGTTCACTATTCTTTATAATTAAATTAGTATTTAATATATCATTGTTTATTAGAAAAAATTTAAAAAAGATAAATATAGATAGATAATAAATATAACTTAATAGTTGTGAAAAAAATTATTCAGATAAGGGTTAAGACACATATAAATATATATAATATTTACTATAGTCAAGTTTGATTGATATTTTGAGTATATAGTTAAAATTATTATATTGTATAAAATTATATTAATAAATATGTTTTAAAAAAAAATTAAGTGTTTGTGAATATAAAAGTAGAAGTAAATTCAAATATATTAGCCATTAGTTATAATATAAGTCTGGATTATATAATGTTTTGTGAGTTGGTTCTTGCAGTGTTTTTTTAATATGAGATAATAAAATAGAGTTCAAAAAAATAAGAAATTCTTCAGTAGTTTTGCTTATCATATGTTCAGCTCATACAACTGTAAAAAGTATCATAGCCTGCTTTTCTTATGAAAAAATATATATAAAAATAATAATAAAAAGTACAAAATATAATATATATATAGAATAATAAGTTTATATAATAAATTAATATTGAATTTTTATATTGAATAAATATAAAATTATTTTTAATATAGAATAAATACTGAATTATTATACTGGATAAATACAGAATTATTTTTAATATAAAATAAATGCTAAATTGTTATATTAAATAGATATAGAATTATTTTTGATAAGGAATAAATGCTAAATTGTTATACTAAATAGATACGAAATTATTTTTGATACAGAATAAATGCTAAATTGTTATATTAGATAAATACAGAATTATTTTTAATATGAAATGAGTACTAAATTATTATATTAGATAGATATGAAATTATTTTTGATATAAAATGAATGTTGAATTGTTATACTAAGTAGATATAAAATCATTTTTGATATAAAATGAATGCTGAATTGTTATACTAGATAAATATAAAATTA
This sequence comes from Cetraspora pellucida, assembly GCA_910591915.1. Classification (NCBI taxonomy): domain Eukaryota; kingdom Fungi; phylum Glomeromycota; class Glomeromycetes; order Diversisporales; family Gigasporaceae; genus Cetraspora; species Cetraspora pellucida. The sequence goes on along the minus strand of CAJVQA010004052.1, from coordinate 1,208 downwards.
TTTTTTATATGAAATAAATGCTAAATTATTATATTAAATAAATATGAAATTAATTTGATATAGAATAAATATTAAAATATTATAGAAATAAAATTATTTTTTATAACATATTAAAGCTAAAGAGAATCTAAGATCTGATAGTTGCTATATAACTATAACTCTATACAAAATAATAAATTAATATATATTAATTAATGATCTACCAGTTATCTGAATAAAGATCATAGTGTAATATAATGCAGATCACTATGTAATTTACTATAGAATGAAATGCAGTATGCACTTATCTAAAACTTTTTTGATACTAAGTTAACAGTCCAAGTCGATTAATTGAAAGTTGTAGAGCTCACTAAGGTTCATCTAATAACAGTTAGATCATCCAAATCGGTTTAGTAGATGTTGAGATATTGTCAAAAAATACTTGTTTAACTATTTAAAATTCTATATAGAATTTTATATAATTAGCCAAGTGTTTTTTGATAATATCTTGGCATTTACTGGACTGATTTGGATGATCTAATCACTATTAGATGTGCTTCAGTAAGTTTTACAACTTTTAATTAATTATTTTGAACTGTTAACTTAGTATTAAAAAATGTTTTAGATAGGTGCATTTTGCATTTTATTTTATATTAAATTATATAGTAATCTATGTTATATTACACTATGATCTTTGTTCAGATGACTGGTAGATTATTAATTAAATATATTAAATAAAATATAAAATCATTTTTAAATAAAAAAATTTAAATTTATTTTAAAATGATATTATTTTTTTTTTTGATATTAAGGTGACCTTTTTGGTCTTTTGACTTTTATTAAACACTTATCAGTATTGTGGTTCAATGAACTATTACAGGAGAGTGTACAATTGGCTATACATGTAACTTTTCTATATTACCTATTTAAAGAGTCTGTCAAAGGTTTTCTACCAATTGTCATATCTAACACTCCTGCTTGGGTGTTCTACTTTAAACTCTCTGAAACTGTAATCTTTGTTAACATCACTGGTCATCTCAGATGCCCAAATCATCATCCTCAACCTTAGAACTAATTTATTCTCAAGGTAAACCTCCTAGAGCCTTTTGTACATATTTTTATAGCTAACCTAGGTATTACTATAGCAGAACTAAGTAGAAACTTTATTAAGTAATAAAAGTAATTACATTAAAAATTTCTAAACTACATTTGTGCTACTTATTTAAGAC